>JAPTYQ010000017.1:10157941-10190509 GCA_029814465.1 Ostorhinchus cyanosoma | reverse complement strand
ACACATACAAACAGAGTTCACTTCCCTTTTATAATATAGATTGGTGTGAAGCAAATAAACTACACTAGAAAGCATTGTCAGAATAGCAGGATAAATTATATTACACGTGGCTGCAATAAACAGAATAGAAAAGGTAGTGGTTCTGAGCTGGAAACAAAACTAAAGAAATATGTTAAATAAGTTCATTTCTGAATCAGTCACTAACCTGTGGAAACTGGTGGCCATCATTTCACATTTTATAGGTATATCTGTGAAGACAGTCAGCTGATCAGTCTAAGTTAAATGTTCTGTTAGAATGTTTCCAATGAAGGTGTTTCCATCTTCCTTTTAGCACATTAACTTTTTATTTTTTTAAATAAAAGGCAAAAGCTCTTCAAATGTTCAATGTGTGAAACTCCCATCAATCTCTTCTAAAGTGCCTATACTTTTGTGAGTTTTATTGAGGAGTTAGCTGCGAATGAAACAGAATCTATTAAAGCAGAGTTTAGTACAACCCTAATATTTTTTTCTGGGGTGTTTATACATTATTTCATGCATTAGTTTTCACGCTGAAGCATTCTCGTTTATGTGTGAAGGGTAAAATGTGCATCTGTACAAGGTAACGTTTAAATTACATTCCATCTGTCACCTCATACATATGCATGCAGAAACACCTTATACACACAGTCAGCCTTGGTTGTTTATTTATTTATTTCCACATTTTTAGTTCAGTTTAACAGAGAGAAAACTTTGCTTGCACAGCTGCAAAGAAAATACTTTAAATTCAAGGAGAATTTTAGACATAAACACCAACAAACATATTTTTTCCTCCGCCGTCTCCGTCTGAACACTTTGCGGTCCAAGCTTTTATCCCTGGCTCTTTGCTGTACCATGAATATGTGATGTGATCCTCTCTTGATCCCTGTGGGGAAACTCTGCCTCGTCTGTGCTCCACTGATTCCATTGGGGGGTCAAGGGTCAGACCACAATGTTAGGTGAAGACTAGCACCTCATGGACCTGGTACATATTAAGTGCCTTGCTTCATGACACTTCATCTGGGAGTCTAATGAATGATGAAGTGGCAGGTTTTGTTTATGTTTCAGGGACATTTGTTAAATTAAACTTTGGATGAAGATAAATGCAGGTTTGTGTGTGTTTGCCATGCCATTATCTTGAATGAAGATAAATGTGTGTGTCTGTTTGTGGGTTTGTATCCTAATGTGTATGAATGTTCAAGTCATACACAGAAGAAATCAAACCTCAATTTATGATGCCAGTTGAATTTACCTAAAATTTACAGATGTACACCATATAAATTGATTGCGCTCTCATAAGGAATACATGTGTGTCCATGGGTCTGGGCTATACAGTCAATCTGACAGAATTTCTCCAGCTCATCAACATTTGGACTTATATAAACATGTAAAAAAAAATCTAAATTATTCCAAAATATTTCAGACACTTCTGTTTTTGTGGGTTGTCTCCTGCTGTAGAACCAATAGTATCACTATCATATTTGGGTTGAAGCCTCTTGGTACCTGGTTTTCATTTCAGAAATATCTGGATGAAATCGTGCACCATGTTCATCACTTACAGCACACAAACTGAGGGAAAAAAAATCAAGGTGTGAGGAAATTCATTTGGAGCATCATTCTACAACCTATTTGTTCATATGCTTTTGTCATGTCCTCAAATAGTTGATCCTAATTTGGGATTCTGTGGTCGGACCAGAACATTTTTCACCTCTTGCATGAATAAATTCCAAGCTGTTAATTCTAGAGCTGACTTTAAGGGGAGTATAGGATCAAAAATGGGTGTTTGAATCTGGGATACAGTGAAAATCTCAGCTTTCAGCTTTGTATCACTTTTAACTGCACTACATTTTTATTTTAGGTATTGAAAGCGTCTGAATTTGATCACTTAGAATTTCTAGAAATGGAATACTGGTGTGATACGCTGCTAATGCATGACTGTAGACATGTGTACAACTCCAAATCTTGACATGATAAAATTCTGATTTCACTTATTCAGGTAAGATGAGCAGTGAAATGATCATTATACACTGTTGCCCATGAAATTGGAAAAAAAAAATCTCTACCTC
Source organism: Ostorhinchus cyanosoma (assembly GCA_029814465.1). NCBI lineage: Eukaryota > Metazoa > Chordata > Actinopteri > Kurtiformes > Apogonidae > Ostorhinchus > Ostorhinchus cyanosoma. Next base: position 10,188,428 of record JAPTYQ010000017.1, on the reverse strand, counting down.
TTCTCATGAAATGATTGTGACAATGTGATTTATTCTTGATGTGTAACAGGGGCTCAGTACTTGATCAAAGGTCATTACTGATGTGTGATAAATAGGAGTAAAATGAGGAATGAGTCTGAAAATGAACAAAACAACTGGTTCCAGGCACAATAAACCCCACCCCCAGCTTATTGTGGCATCCATCCAGCTGATGTCATCATGTCTAAGGATGTGCTGATGTTAGCGTATCAATTGCCTCTATATATGTGCCAAGTTTGAAGTCAATTGAAGCAAAATTGATGATTTTATAGACATGTGAAATCTCACCCATTAAATGGGAGAAAAAAAAGATGTAAAAAATTCATACAAATTTTCAACTTTGACCTACTTTTCTCAAAATGTAATCACATATATTCTGGATCACTGGGAATCTATAAACCCAATTTAGTTTAAATTCAATCTGTAGTTTTGCTGCGACAGACATTAGAATTGTCACCCATTATAAGTAAACGGGAACAAAAAAAGATGTTAAAAATTCCTTAAAAATGTGAACTTTGACCTACTGTTCCCAAAATGTAATCACTTATATTCTGGGTCACTGGCAAATAATAAACCTAATTTGGTATGAATTCAATGAATAATTCTACTGCTAGAGTTGTAATAATTAAACAAACCGAACCAAAAACAGTATCCCTTGCCTCCCCTTCGAGGGGGCGGGTTAATAATTCCAACTTTATAGACAACAGTGTAAATATCCAACACTTTAAAAGGCTGGTTTTGGGTCACAAATGACTGACAGAGGAACAAACAAGATGATTAATTCTGTTTGTGAATTATTCATCAAAATGTTTATTATGAGAAATCTAATTAATCGAGCTATAAAAACAAATCTTTATTTTACTGACTAGCCTATGTGTGTGTTTGTGTGTGATTATTTTGTAAATGTGTGTGTTTAAACAGGCAATTCTAAATAACAGTAAGAAGTGTGTGGTACTGTGGCCGTATATAATATATATCAGGTCCATGAGGAAACCTCTGCTGTAGGTTTTTCTGCTGTCAAGAGAACAGCACCTGACCCCGTGCTACATTTAGATATAGAGATACAAAACGTGGACACAATTTACACAATACATCTACACACATATACACGCACATGGTACAACAACAACCAACACAACAGCTGTCAGACTGATTTCCGTCCTGTCCCTGTGCTCCCATGATTCATTGCTCCGCTGGTAGATTTCAGGTTTAGTGGAGAGTCGTGTGCGTGTGTTATGAAATATAATATGGGTATGTGTACATGTTTCCCGTTTATGTAGGTGTGTGTAGATTTGAGTGTGGTGTGTGTGTGTTTTTGTGTGTGTTTGGGTCACAGACAGAGATGTATGAGCTGGAACAGAAAACAATGTTGAAACCAAACAAGCATTGCTGCTGCAGGGAGAGATCTATACACACCCTTAATTGATGACTGAGCAGTGTGTGTGTGTGTGTGTGTGTGTTTCTGTTTGTGTGTCCTACATGTTGACGATATGAGAGAGAGAAAGACGAGAAGGTGTTTGTCTCAGTGTGTGTTTGTGTTTGTTTGTCTGTGTGTGTGTGTGTTGTATTGATGTAACAGCGCTCTCTCCAGACCTGAGCTCAATAAGCTCTGACTTCAAACAAACACCGACCACTTCGCACAGGAGGAGGATGGAGGAAGGGGAAGGAAAGGAGCTCCAAATAAATGAAGGGGAAAAGGGAGATGAGGAGGGGGGGAGGAGGAGGAGGAGGAGGAGGGCAGCCAGGTAATGTAGGAAAAACTAGAAGTAAAAATGAGGAGACCGCAGAAAGAGACATGGAGTAACTAGGCACAGAAAAAGAATGAGGGATGACAAGAAAAATTAAAATGCGACTAATGATGTAAGAAATAGTGCTTTGTGGCGCTACTTATCTCTAACTTTAAAAAATTTGTGATGGTCAATCGCAAGAGACAAATTGTGTTGATTGAGTTCCCATAAAGATAGTAAAAAAAGAAGAATCTAGTTTTCTTTTACACATGTCAACAGCCTGCATCTCTAACCACATGAGATACACGTTGCCAACATAAATAGCATTGCCTTCATATATTTCACCTCAACCCATAAAAACCAAATGCTGCTTTTGTGGCAGTTCCCAAATGAGTTTTTCTCTCTATTTAAGCTTTCTTAAGCTATTTATCACCATTTATTGTAATATCAACCTCTGTATTTTGCATTTTTTCAATGAAAATCTGGTATTTTCCTGCATTTAATTCACTGATCATGTGGATGTCTATAAAAGCTCAGATTAAAATTGATTGTCATATTAAAAAAAAGCAAAAAATTAAGAAAATGTAACTTTCTCAACAAAATGTATTACTAACTGAGCATATGGGTTTTACTGGTGAATCAGTATTGTAGAAGATGTCAGGGTTTCCATGTTCACTACGGAGCCTCTGAACGTCCAAATGGGTCAAATCTGACGACCATGAACAGATGACAAACTGCATTTTACACCAATTATTTACATGTATTGATAGAATTAGTGGATCAACAGATATTAAACAGTTTAGATCAGGAGATAGTATTGGTGGCTAGTGGCTGTTTGGGATTTTATTCTGTAACCTTCAAAAACAGTGAGGAGTTGCATTTTTAAAATTTTGTAATTTATTTTCTTTATTTATACAAGTTCATCTGGCTATAGAAAGTCTTATTTGCAAGAAAGACCTGTTTTACACAGAAAAACATTACAATGAATAACAACAGTAATAAATATATATTTTAAAGTAACTCCAAATCTAGTTATGCTGATGCTGCAGATAGTTAGACAGTTAGACAATCACTTCCATGGACTTTAAGGTGTGTAGTGTAGGTGTGTATTTATGTAATTTCACTTCTTATAATGTAATAACACTTCTTTACAACGAACTGTGGCTTAGTTGACAACATCATTCTTTAAGTAGAGGTCGACCAAATTTTCTGAGACTGATGTTTTTAAAAATTTGGTCAGCTGACGACTGATATCTACAGCCAAATTTTGAGGCTGATATTTAAGGTTATTTTTTTTTAAGCACATTGACTGTAAAATTACAATTGAAACACTCAGATAATTAAGATTTTAATGCAGCAATATGAATTAAATTATTAATACATGTACACACCATACTCTTTTAACATTTATTGAACCCATTAGTGCTGCTCACACAGGTGCCTGATCAAATATCTTAAACATTTTTTGCTACTGATCAAATATATATGTTCTTCTATTGACTGCTGTACATTTTTTTTTTCCCTGTCAGAAGGTCCATTTGAGCACAAATAGGAGGAAAGTGTATCTGGTTTCCTGTTGGTATGTTTCAATACGTTGCAAGCCATGATTGAATCTGCAGGAGCTGAAATCTTGGTTAAAAAATGCCAGAAAGTAAAAAAGCTCTCTCCTCTCTGTCCAAATCAAAAGAATTCATATAAATATAGAGGAGCTGACAGGATTTTACGATGCTGTGCAAAAGAGAAGACACCAAGCTACGTAATAAAGCAGTGGAATGATGTCTTAACAGAGCTCACTAATTACAGTTGTCAATCATGTATTTATGCTTCCTACCTGCATGAAAACACCCGTGATTAGTCAAACAGAAGTCCACAGAAATGATCTTTATTCCTGTTCTTCTCAGACCACTTGATTACAATATGCTGAAAGGTAATTATGGATTTTTTCCCCCCAATGATGCCAAGAAACCATCAGGTACTGCAGCTTTAACTACTGTGAAAATCACTCAAAGCAGTGCAGGCTGTTTTGCGTAGCCTCTTGTCAGCTGTGTAAAAGCAGGTACGATTTATAGCTGATTTTTGCAGGTGTCACTCAAAGCTATGGCACTTGATATTTTTTTTTTTAGCATCATTAGGCAAAAATTCCATTATTACCTTTCAGCTTAGTGTAATTCACGTGATCTGAGAGACTTCTGCATCGAATCCTTGCCTGTGTTTTTGGAGCTGTATACAAATCTACTCCATGATGCCCTTATTTTAGCTAATCGCAGAAATTTTCAGAGTAGCTGTAGTTGTTGGTGACATTCTGTCAGATGAGACCAGGACATGACTCTACCGCTCTACTGTGTCATCAGTTTAGAAGCTTAGAAATGTGGCTTCACCATGTCAACATGAAATGATTTCATGTCATCTGTGTTTATGTTTATTTTATCTTTTAATTTGGAAAGAGAAGAGAGCAGAGGAATGGTGCACATTTTTTTCCTCCTAATTTCAGCTTTACTGTGATCTCTTCAAACGCACATTTTGATAAGCAAATGAATATTTTATATGTATTCCATGATATGCTCACCTCTGTCGTACTGATCAGGCTTCTTCTTTAAAGAAGGAATTTGTTTTACAGTATTAGTAGTTGAATGAAGTCAGTATACTGGCCCTCAGAGATGAAAACACAATACAATTTTATTTTTTCTAATACACTATTGATATACATAATGAGAAGTTCAATGTTCCAAACTCTCAACAGCACGTATCAGAAAAAACACTTAGGACTACCAAAACAACCAACAAATTAATGCTATGTATCCACATAGACTGTATTTCTCAATGAATTAAGTATAACTCTCATTCTGTATTATTTTGATAATTGGCCAGAATAACACTGCGTCTTATAATCTTTGTGTGCTGATAGTTTACATTATAACTCTGTTAGCTTAGGTCTATTTTTAGACAGAAAACAGCCACAGTAAAACCACAAATGACCTTTGTTTTCTGTATGGTTTGTGTAAAGGAAACGCAGTAACTTCAGCGTCACCTGTTGTAGAGTGACTCATTACTCCCTCTAGTGGTCACATAAATCCCGTGGTCTGCCAGTGTAAATATACTGAGTTCATATCTCTATTATCCTGTACATTGGCATCTTTGGCAGAACTTCAGTGCTCTTTATTTTATAATTTTGGTAATTGTTTAATATTTCAGTAGACATACTACATATAACCCTTTAATGGGTAATATGTTTGAGAGGAGCCAACACTGTTCTCACATATTTCTCTGTAATGAGGCAGTGAGTGAGAGATAAACCTTCACAAGTGTTTAAGGCGACATGTTAGTTGTTTTAATTAAACACTTGGCTCTCCTCATGGTCATCAGCATCTGCTCATTATTTTGGTGGTGTCCACTATACATCAAAGTTCTAAATGTAACCGCTTTTTTTAGTGGCCTTCATGTTTACTTGACAGAGTGCTGCGGGTATCATCTTTGTTGTTGTTGCTAACTGTGGGCGTTCGCACCAGAAGCTGATTTTGGCCACATTTAAAAAACTATTTCAAAAAAATAGGATCTGAGCAACAAAACTGAACTGAGCACCAAAGCTTGCAGTGGGAATATAGCCTTAAAGAAGAAGATGCCAGTCAATCATTAAAAGGTAGTTTGTTTTTGATAGTGTCTCTCCATTCTCATGTTTATTTCCACAAATTTTTAAAACTTACAAAAAGATATCAAGCTACATTTAGTCAAGATCAAGGCTTTGTAATCTCATTATCTAGACAGCAAAGCCAGTTTGTTTATCTAAAATAGAAATGCCCAGTGCAGTTCATGGTTGTTCGACTCTGATTAAAGCCTGATGTGAAGCACTGATCAATCGTTTTGTCTGTTTCCACTCCTTTCATTTCTACTATAAAGAAGGGCACAACCCTGAGCTGTTTTAATGTTGATTCAAAGATCTGAAGTCTTGATTGACTGATTTTTTTTTTTTAACAAAACAGTTTTCAGTTTCAATTGATAACAAGATAGTTAGTTGTGACCTGGAGATAACAAAAGTTTGATCTCTCACTCTCCCTCAAAAACTAATTGGCAAGCTGGAGATAACAGGATTAGCAAAAAATGTTTATGTAAATGAGGTTTGTCTTGCTGTAAGTCATTTAGAGAATCCTGCATTAAATGTGGAAGTTGTCTGTAGTATCTGACCTGCTGGGCTGCAACTAATCCTCCTTGTACCTGTTTGTTATGCGTCTGCTCCAGCAGCCGTGGTCTAAGCCATGTTTTCAGACCATCCATCTGTCTGTATGTCCTATTCTCATGAATTTGGTACCAATGTTTAATTGTACTCACTCTGTGAGTTTACATGACACTTAAAAAAAGAAGTGTTGTTAGTAGGACTAAAGCTGTAAACCTTAGCTTGACTGAAATCGAAGTTTTAATAGCACGCTTACAAAATGCAATTGTAAGTCGATCTACCCCAACATGTATACAGACCAGTTGGACCAGAAAAGGATGAGATGTTCTGCACATCTCTTTTTTTTGTAATTTAATGACTGACCTGTTCTTCATTATGGACTGTATACTTTGGCTGATTGGCCAGGTCATGTGGAATTGGGATGGGACAATGTAGGCTCCACTTCTTCCTGTTCCTTTTCGGACATTGAGTATTGTTGAAGAGTCATAGTGAAATTATTGTACATTTGTGTGATGTGTTTTTTTTTGGTTGGTTGATTTATTTCTATATATTGAAGTGTCCTTTTGGATCTGGAATTTCTTTTGCCTACTTATGTTTGAATTGAAGTCTATTTATATGCATAATATGACTATGAAATGGACAGAGCTCATTTTTGATAAGTGTAATATTTTTGCATTTTGTGCAGGATTGTTTAGAATTTATTTTGACATGTGTAAGATTTTTTCAGTTACTTGGAGAAACTGACATGGGACTTTGTGAACAGTAGAAAAGGATTGGGTAAGGGAGCAGGAGTATATTAGTTGTACTTCATCCCGCTCCATTTTGTATGATTTTTTTTTTTTTTTTTTACATTTTTTTCCCTTGTTTTTTTTTAAATTCTAAATAAATAAATACATAAAATAAAAACAAATGTGCTAGAACTTTGCACCAAATCCTGTCTTGGAACAGCATCTGGGTTGCTAACTTGCTAGCCTGCTATTGACCATTATTGTGGCGGTGGTCTGTGATGTCATAGGTCAACAAGAAAGGGCCCAATACTAACAAGCTGAAAGACTGCATATCACAACCTATCGTATTGGAGGCAGCATGATTTTAACAATGAATCGATTACACTCTCATGCATGTAGACTGGGACAAAGACGATAGCTGTGCATGTAAATGTACTGACTCCATTGAATCTACATCCACAAAGGAGTTTTTGACCAGAAATGATCAATTCTTATGTTAATTTTGAAGTAAAAAAAAAGATGAGGGTTCAAATATTACATATGGGGTCTTTTTGGTGGCTGGGTAGTGTATTGTTATAATGTGATAAAGGGCTTTTCTTGAATGAATTGATGTGAACATACAACTACCACTAGTTTTGTGCTGTTTAACAAAAACTGAATATGATAGATATGATAAAACCTAAATATATACAAAGTCTGTTATTAACACATTTAGTATAGGTACAACATTTAAAAAGCTCATGATTTAAAATGTAGCATTGAATGAAAAATAAACAGTGTATTAATAATGATATAATATGATGTTCATCCATTTTTTGATACTAGTTAATGAAGACAACACCATTATTTTTCGCAGTAAATCTTCAAAATGTTTTCAGTTCATTGCAGTGTAGGCCCTTTATTTTTTACACTAATCCTGGGTTTAACTATCACACTCTGCTGATTTAATAGATCTGTGGTCTTACCGGTTCGACGATGAGCATGGAATTTTATAATTTGTAGTTTATTTTTCATGCCTACAACTTTGTGATCTATCTGAATCAGCTCTAATGAAGCTTGAAGCATTGAAGCATTTGAACTAGTGATGCACGTTTTGGCTCTGAACTATCCAAACCAAATGCATGCATAATTCATGCACCTGCCACCCACCTGAACTAATTATTATCTCAGATTTACAGACCCACACCCTAATAACATGAGACGTTTCTGTCCTCATTGATGTTGTCTCGGTGCACCTGCATTTTGACATGTATGACAGGTGTAGCTCTGTAGTGACACCAGAGTCATGACTGCACATACATTTTTTTCCCCCTTTGGAATGAAATACTGGTTTATAATTCACCTTATTCTATAATTCCTGTTTGATCTGGTCTGAAATGAGGGAAAGGTCTATTAAGATTGTAATTAACTTAAAACTTACATGTGCATCCTATAGTCACACATTAGGGGTCTGTAGAATTGTTTCACATTCACTTTTAACTGTCATAATCGCAGAAAAAGATTAAAATTCAGGTCATTAACTACACCCCAAGCTAACACCACGTAAAGCATCATTTAATGTGGCGCACAGATGCTCCTTGTACATGTCTGGTAGCTTTTCCTACCTGGAAAATAAATAAATTAATAAATAATACTGAATATTTTCCTCATAAATGATGTATGTCATCAACCTGCCATTCATCCATTTTTAATTAGAATGTTAATTTTTATGACCTGGACGACCCGATCCAAGGATCACGGAGACACACAGTTCTTTGTTTATTTTCCTCAATGAACTTATAAACTATAATACAGCAGACATACAACAGAGCAAGACTGACAAAGCTGAAAGGTAAAATATGCAGTGTTTTTTTTACTTGCTTGTAAATAAACTGTGGGAGGCAGTGATGGTCAAATAAGATAGAGAAGGAATGATGAGAGGGAATGTTGTTGGAAAGAAAAAAAAGGTGTGAATTAGAGAAATCACTTCATTCAGTTAAAGTACAGGCTTCCATCTGTCTACTAGAGCTGAGAGGTTTGTGTCTTCTGTTTGTTTTGCCACTCAGACAGATAGAGGAAAAACATTGTGAAGCAGAGAAAGGAAAAAGGTACGTGTCTAGAGTCAGTGTGGTTTTACTAAGTCAGGCCTTCAGTGTGCTGTGTTATATTAAAACTTAATGTCTGACAGGTCATGAATGATGAATGAAAAGAGATTATTATTGTACAAGTCTGCACAAAAGGTTAAATATTTACCTTCAAATGAATCTTATCTGTATACCCTTTTGTCTCAAGGCAAAAAAAAACATCCTCTGTCCTTAGACCCTCAACTAACACTCAGTACTATTTATTAAATATGTGTCCAGACAGACAAGCAAATGATAATTTGACAGGATTGACGAGGAAATCCAACAACAAGGCTGTAATTGTAGCTTTTATAGTCTTTATTTTTGTTTTTGTGACTGCTTATATACGCAGTAGTATCCTGGACCTCAGGGGTTGGATTATATTCAGGAAATGGCATTTAGATGGAACACACACAAATCCTTATGTACATGATAAATACAATATAATGAAGCCACTTTGTTTTATATTAAAATTCATTCTGTGGGTTTATCATAGTGATATTCTGTTGCTCATGAAGAGATAGATCAACAGGTAAACATGTCTCTCTGCTGTCTGCCATTGTTAGAACAAGGAAGACAAGGAAGATATGAAGCCATGACTGATAGTAGAGAGTCGAGATGATGGAGTTGAGTGACTGGTTTTAATTTTGATCGACATGTTTTCTGTTTTATTTCTCACTATAGTCTGCCTTTTTGCACTGCTCGTGTTTTCAAACCCACGTCCAGTTGGTTGTTTTACTTCAGGCTTGAAATAGTCAGTTTACCAGTGGTTTTTTTTTTTTTTTGTTTCCACTTCATCTGACAAGAATATTTAATATTTTCTTTAATGAATGACAAAACTCCATGTCTCTGTTGCTCTAGAAGCGAGGTGTTTTTTTTTTTTTGCCACTGCCTTTTTTGTATTTCTGTTCTATCATTTAAATTGAATAAGATGTATACGTGTAAGAGCTAAGTGTTTCTCAAAGCTAGGAAAAGATGTTTACACTCGCAAACTCAAAGGTAGGATAATTCAAAAAGCCATAATAACCTTGATACTGATGTGCACATATGTTCTAGCCCAATGAAGATGTGTGGATGAATCTTTTATATGCACTCACACATCTCTATAAGGTTTATCACACCCCAGTTTGACATGAAATCTGATAGATGTGTCATTAAAGAAATGAAATTGAGATTCTACTGATTCAAGGATAGTGGATGTGACTTTACAGATATTGTTTTTTACTTGTTTTGTCTTAGTATCTGTCTATATCTGTGTTAGCAAAACTCAGGAAATTGGTGTTTTCTGTTGAGATGAAAGTCTGTTTTTGGATAAAACTGCAGCACAATCATGGGAAATAGGAAAATAAGACCTACTGAACTTAGTATTAAGCACAAGGAAGAAAGGGATAATCTCTGACATAACTCACATTATACTCAGCGGCTTTTCCACCTCTGTGTCACCTACGTTACCTGAGTTAGAGGATAGAGTTGATGAAGGTTGATTTTTCTCTCAGCTGTGTAATAATGGCACTCATAACTGCCACCTCCCCTAAGGTTATTTGCCTGTAACTAGCGAATGGATAATGTAAGAAGGAATCTGTAATAATAAAGATATCACACTTATTTTGTGGCTTTGCTACAGAGGTGATACATCACAATAAAACAGAGGAGTTGACATGTGTGTGTTTATGTGCGTGAGAGAGAGGTCATTGCTCATAGAGGTGCATGTGAACAGGGATAATAAAGAGGACACAAACACTCCACACATGATTTATGCCCTGGATATAATGGGTAATTTATCATCTGACTGGAGCACATATTAAGGTTAAGAGACACAGAAAGAGAGAGAGGCATCTCAGAGTAGCAGCAAATTGAAAACTTGATTTGTAATGTCTCTTTTTCTGAAACTACACATTGTTTTCATATGTTATCTGACATTTCCTGTGTCATGTTCCTGTTTAGTCTGTAACTCCCTCTCTGTCCCCACATACACACAAGTCTTTATTACATGCAGATACTTACAAAAGATTGACGCTCATAATAAAAACGAAAAGTTTTTATATTATCTTGGCGCTGTAATGAATTATGTAAATATCCACGGGATTCACAGCGCACTGAAATTGAACTGTTAACTTCAATTCTCCATATATATATGAGTAAAAATTTGTTAGTGATATATTCCTATTTTCCAGTTTTGTATGTTATTACTTTGCAAAACAGCAGTAAACTTACATTAGTGCAGAGCTCCATCACTTGCAAACAAGCTGCACAACAAGATGAGGACCTATTCCAGGTTTATAGTCTGTGATGTTTCCCTGCAGCAGAATGGCCAGGTGGATAACAATGTGTTTCTCTGGTGCCGCTGTTGCAGCACTGACTGTGTTCTTCACTCCTGGAGTTAGAAACAACACTCTGGTCCCTCCCACACCCTCAGGCCTACTTCGCTCTTACTCAAAATTTAACCAGTGGTGGGTAGTGAGCAGTGGTTTCACCAGTTTCAGTGTTGTTCAGCAGGCTCATGCAGGTTAATTATTGTAATTAATAAAATAAAAACTCAGACACAGTTATGGACTTGTAAATCAAAGCATGTTTATTGTCATCTCAGTCTACTGTGGAATGAAATTACATAACATACACTCAAGCTCTTACTCAGTGAATAAACCATAAAGCCCATTGTTTGCAAACATCTGTATTATGGTATCATCAAGTTTTCTTCTTCAAACTAAAACTCAGATGGTTACTTTGACAGTCGTTCAAAATAACACTGCTGTGTCAGCTGATAGTTTACATTATTGCTCTATTACTGTAGCTCTGTCTCACTAAATATCTCTTTAGAATCATACAAACAAGGTCAGAACTATCACAGCAAAGATAACAAGTGGTTCCAGGCACAACAAATCCCGCCCCTCACACGTATTGTAGCGTATTTTGGCATCGATCCAGCTGATGTCATCATGTGTGCGTGGGGTGATGTCAGCATATCAATTGCATATCAATTATATATGTGCCAAGTTTGAAGTACATTGAAGCAAAACTGATATAAACTTTGACCTACTTTTCCTAAAATTTAACCACATCTGTTCTGGATCACTGGCAAACTGTAAGTCCAGTTTGATATTAATTCAACCACGAGTTTTGCTGCTACAGACATTGAAATTTTGCCTATTTTAAGTAAATAGGGGGAAAATAGATTTGAAAAATTCATAAAAAAATTTGAACTTGGACTTACTATTCCCAAAATGTAATTCTGGGTTACTGGCAAACTGTTTGCCCAATTTGGTATGAATTGAACCTATAATTTAGCTGCTAGAGTGTTAACAAGCAAACAATGAAGCAAACGAACCAAACCAAAAGCCATACCCCTTGCCTCCCCTTTGGGGGGCGGGGTAATAAAATCGCACAACATTATACCTTCATAACCCCATAATGAAATTCACCCATGTAGAAGAAACACTGTGATTTTAGTATCAAACTCTATTCTTTTCATTTAGAGCTGTGTCCAGTGGTGAAAACAACAACAGTGCTTCTAACTTTTATCACTTTGACACTTTCTTTGACTCTGAAAGTTGTTTCTTAGTGCTTCTCATCCCATCTCATCACTCTCTGACACTTTGGTCAAAGGCCCTATGGTGTTCATTTTCCTCCCCATTGGCGACAGGCAGAGTGACTCACTACTCCCTGTAGTGGCCACATAACCCCCTGGCCCATTCCTGTAAATTTTTTCATTTCATCTGTCAATCCAATACATTTGTGCCTTCATATCAGGTCACAACTCTAACACTCCAATGGTAGTTTTGGATAATTTTCAATATTTGAAAGTAGAAATAGTACATATAGCTCCTTTAATTGACCTCTGATTTAAATTGTTATGACCCTAAAATCACTGGACAGAAAAAATGTCCCCATAAAGACAGTCGGAAATGTATTTTACTTGACAGTGATTTGTCCTCAGAAATGCAGACAAAACTGACTAACTAAAACACACACTTGCATGTCTTCAAAGAGCAGTGTGTTCTCATTAGTGGTGCTCCGGTGTTCAGGCTGATGTCTTTCTTCTTCTTTCTTCTTTACCTCAGTGTATGAATCATCCTGACAGCCAGGTGACACTGGTTAACACACATGCTGACAGGGGTACTGATGTAACGTTAATACGGATATTGATATTGATTTTGTTGCTACCGTAGCCTTTATGAATATCATACCCTGCTCCTCTACACCGATGTACTATTTTGTATTTTATTCTGGGTCCGGTGCCTCTTATTCCCATCTGTGTGTTTCCTCTGGGTCTTTACCTTTGCTGTCTTTCTCCAGTGTGAGCTGTCAAAAAGTATGCAGTGGCTGTGACACCTGGGGCTGAACCTGTGTGTGTTGAGGGAAACCACCAAGGAACCTATTAATTCATCCAGACGAGACAGACATGCATTTAGAATCGTAATGAGAAAGCCGAAAGCTGCACAATTGTGTTTCTGTCACTCTCACACCAACTTAGCCTCTTAACCTTACCCATGTGTCACCCTGACCCTAAAACCTTTAACCCTTGAAGTTTTGGAACTATTTTCATGATGATTTCCAAAAACATTTTTTAACCTTTCCTTAGTTATTTATCACCGATCCTTCAGGGTTTCCCCCAGACATCGCGCTAAGCCTGGTGGTAGGGCCGCTCGGGGGGGGGCGCACTGTGGTTGACACACCCCCTCTTCAACCAGGGCTCGATGGAGCTGGTCGCGCTTCAGCGGCGGCGGTCTCGGAGTTTATTTACCCAGCACTACTTGTAACGAGTAGAAATGTCTTTAAAATAAATAAACAACTGACACTTAGCCTGGCGGGGGGGTAGGTAATGCCTGGCGGGCCGACAGGCTTATAATGCACTGGGGGAAACCCTAGATCATTGTAATATTACTGTCCACAATTTGCTTTTTTCAGGGAAAAACTGGTATTTTCTTGTATTTAATTTACTGATCATGTAGATATTTTTAACAGCTCAGAGTAAATTCAAAGGTTCTTATATCAGAACAGATAAAACTACAATAACTGTAATTAACTGAATGTAAAAACAACCATCTGCAACCACTGTCATATGTCCAACTACATTTACTGGTGAATAAAAGCTGTAGAAGATGAGGGTGTTTCCATGTTCACTATGGAGCTTTTAAATGTCCACATGGGTCATATCTGCCAACTGTCAAAACCTGAGAAACTGCATTCTACCTAAATTATTTACATGTACTGATAGGATTAGTGGTTCAGAAGTCACTCATCATTTATATCAGTAGATGCTTTTGGTCACCTGCAACTGTTAAAGTTTTTGAGGTTTAAGATCATTACATACGGCATATTTTTAGGATTGTTTATGTCCTTTCACAGAGACCGTAAACTTGTGCCATAAAAGCGGTGTTCCATTTATTCAGCACAATGTAGATTTTTTTTTTTTGAGTAAAGGCATAAAACCCAAGTGTTGGTAGTATTGTTAACTTTTGCATTTTCAGTTTTGTCATTAAATTATGGCTTCAATGTGGTATGATCACCTTACTGAGGTTTAATGGAAGCCCAGGTTGCTTTTAACAGCAGCCTTCAGCTTCAGCGTCTCTCATGTTCTTCTTTGCAGCACCCAATAGATCAGGGGTATTCAAATCCAGTCCCCGAGGGCCGGTGTCCTGCATGTTTTAGAGAGTTCCCTGTTCCATCACACCTGCTTCAACTACTGATCAGCTCATCATCCAGCTCTGCAGAAGCCTGATAATGATGGAATGGCTTCCAGGTGTGATGGAAGAGGGAAACATCTAAAACATGCAGGATACCGGTTGTCGAGGACTGGATTTGAATACCGCTGCAATAGATTATCTATGAGGTTCAGGTCTGGGGAGCTGGTCAATCAAGTGCAGTAACACCATGGCCACAATACCACTCCTGAGTAGTTTGTGCACAGTGGGCATGTGCCAAATCCGACTGAAAAAGAAAATCTGCATCTCCATGAAACATGATGTGATTTACTTTGCAGATATTAGATGAAATGACTTCCCAAATCATCGCTGACTTTGGAGACTTGATGTGGACATCATGGATTCTAATCCTCTCCGCTCATCCTCCAAACTGGGATGTGGATTTACAAATGAAATGTAACATGACATGAGGTTGGAGTCTTTCATTCCTTAGTCCAGATCAGATTCCTCTGACACCATCTCTGATTCAGGACTATCTTGAAACTAGGAATGGTTCTACTAGGATTAAAAAATCTAGGACAATGGCTCTTGATGTTAACTTTGGTCCCGTCTTTATGAAGCTCCTCCAACATCTTGAATTGGCTTTTCTTGATGGTTTCTTCAAAGCTCCTGATCCCTATTACTTGTCCATCTTTTCTCTCACTTTTCGCCTTTCCTTAGGACATCAGTGAGTGTCTTCTGGACAAGTGTTAAGTCTACAGTCATCCCCTTGATTGCGGTTGTGTATACTGAACCACACCAAATGATTCATGGTATTTATACTGCATAAATACTGATTTAGTCAAACTTGTCATGATATATTCCAATATTTTGAGCTGTGCTTCATCTGTTTTGGAGCTTTTGATGCTAAAAAGGTCTTGAAACATTCTATGTTCTATTCTAAGTTTTACATTTTTTCTACAATAATTGCCCAACAGTATTTTACTTGTATTGTATTGTATGACTATAACAATTGATGCCATAGTATACAAAGCCATTATATATATATTTAACCCTGGAGGTAAATGAAACAAACATTTTAGCTGTTGTTGCATTTTTGTCTTGTTTTTATGAAGTCTTGTTTGCTTTTAGCGGTTCATTTTTCTTTTAGCCTTAGACTTTTCTTAAATATAAAACTCTTAGTGTACGTTCAGGCCAAAGTCCCCACCAAGATAGAAAAACAATGAACCTGCAAACACCCGTTGTATGTCCAGCGTTTCATGTCTCAGGTCTGTTAATTGAATGTCTGTGTTCATGTAGGCAGCCGTAAGCAGCGTTGAGAGGATGCCACGGTGCATTAAGGACACAAGCTGTGTGTGTCTGTGTGTGTTGAAATAGGATTGAAAGCAGAGGACCTTGAACGCAGCCTCCTAGCGAGACGAGACACAAACAAATCTTACAGAGAGGCGAGAAAGGCCGCAGGTTGTGTGTGTATGTGTGACAGGCCTAATCGCACTTCGCCCTTGTCGTTTCGCTTTCTCCTCTCTTACTCTTTATTTCTCCACTCATCACTTTTTCTTTTTATTCTCTTTTGTTTTCGTCCTGTTGTCATTTACCCCTTTTTTCCTCTTTAACTTTACATGCATTCCATCTCCTCACCAAACATCTTCATCTTTCTTATCCTGTTCCTTATCCCTTCGTTTACTTGTCTTCTGTTTCTTCTAATCTTACCAACTGCTCAGTATTGTCATTCCGTTTAGTGCATAGTTACAGAAACATATTTACTTCATTATAACCAACTATCATCTAAATCAGTTGTTCTCAAACTTTAAATAATTTTTATTGGCTTTTCCGACGACAAAACAGTATGGAATAAATGACTGATGATGGAATGTGCAAATATCAGTAACGGATGTTGAGATAATGTCAACAATAACAACTAATCGCAGCAGTAACATTCTGTCACCATAGAAATGAAAATATTTAATGATGATGCACAGAAACAAATACAGTGAACTCTAAATCTGTCTTTGTTTTTGTGGTTTTCATCTTCTTACATCTCATTTTGTTGTGTCTTTTGCATTATTTTGCATTATTACATTCTATATGTCATTGTTGTCTTGTAACAGGATTATGGTAGTTTTTGTTTCTTTTTTTTTTCATTTTTGTCTTGTTACATATTTAAGGTAATTTTTTTATGTGGTTTTTGTTGTATTTTTCATACTCATTTATTTATTTTTTTTGTCTTGTGATATCTTACACATTACACATTTTTCTTCTGTTTCATCTTTGATATTATTTCATTTTAGTGGCTTCTTATATTATTTTCCTATTTGTCCACCCTTTAGTTCTTTTTTTGGTCTTAGAGGGGTAGTATATAATATTAATAATAAATATATCTGTTAGTCATTATGATATTTATGTTCATCGCCATATTTATGGAATGACTTATTTTTGTGTCATCTGATTTAATGGAAAAACTGACATTACGCACTTCTGTTTTTTCAACTTTTAGTAAATATCGGGAACGTTTTGCATGGATGTCCAATAGAAAAGCGACTACTGTTTGGATTTAATTTTTTGTGAATTCAATATAACTCAAGCCAGTAACTAAATTTAACCAGCTCCTCAGCTTATTTTAGGGCCCGACCCTTGAAATTTGAAGAGACAGGTCAAAATATTTTCAATAAGATCTGTGCAAAATGGCTTTGTTTTTAGTTCAGTAACAACAAAAAGCCATCATATTCCCAAACCCACTGATGCCGCTGCCTGCACCAGCTTATCAAATCACCAAAGATTGGTTTTAGAACATGGTAGTGCAATATAGTGTGTTTTTCTCAGTATTTATGGGCTGTAGCTCACCTGTCACCAAGAAGTGCAGCGTTATCATCAGCCGTTCCCCTGGTGAAGTCCTGCCTCCATGGGTAGTGTTTTCTCTGCTTATTAGAGGTGACACCAACTCCTCTAAACAATGGAACTGCTCTGGGAATACCCTCTACTTTTTATGTTCTCGCTGTTTCATCAATACTGGAAATACAGCTGCAGTGAATAACTCATTTATATTTTAACACGCTACAAATTATGTGCAGCTACAAAAAGCCTCAAGAAGCAGCAGTCAGAGCAGAAGCTGGAAACGATACATTGTCGACTAGTTGTATTGGTGTGAACTGGCAGGTTTTCAAGACAATGAGCAATAGATGTGGTTACAATTTGTCTAATAAAGTGAAAGATGCTTAATTGCGTGTTTTCAGTGTCAGGATTTTTTCTAATATATTAAATTTTGATATCAAGATTTCAAAAAAACTGTAGCTTGGAAGTGGTTAAAGATAAAGAACACTGTAAATGACAAAATTATTGGATATGAGCCAAAGTTTATGATGGGAGGAAATGTAATCATCTAATTTGCATATATGATGTCTCAGGGTGGTGGCCATATTGAATTGTGCAACTTTTAGTAAAATTGAACTTTGAACATATTTGCATGGAAGTTTTCTTTGTGTTTTTTTTGTCATCTTATTCTTAAATTAAACTAAACATATGTATAATGTTAAATGCAGCAAGTTTTAATAGGTTTTTAGCCAAGGAGAACAGTAGCTAAATTTGTCCTTATCTAATGAAAACTAAATAGATTTTACTAATTTACTTACTAAACCAGCACCATGCCTTTCAAACTCAATTTTTCCTCCACTTTGAATAGAAACATGCCCTGAAATGGTGTAGGATTGAAGGGGCACATGTCTGCCATTTATTGGTGGGAGGTGGTAATAAGATTTGGCACTCTATCCAGAACTATGGTCTGTTTCATTCAGTTATGATGCTTGTTGGAATTTTGTGACTTTGGCTTTTAAAGGGTTAATTGACTATTGCTTTTTTTCCTGCCCTGGGCAATTGTTATAATATCACTCTTAAAATCAATTTACTTCTTCTTTATTATAGCACATACTTGATCACAAACTTTGTTGAAAATGCTGTTAAGTACTTGGTTAATGGAATTTTAAGAGAACAATAAAAATAAAGTAGTAATGTAAATTTCCTCCTGTAATCAGTTAGTCGTCCACATTTAAAATCATCAGAGGTGCAGAAAGCGCACAGTAAAGTGGTGAGAACCGACAAGAGGAAGATTAATTATCAGCCAAATCAAATAAAACATATAATAAACCTAAAAAAAACTCCAAAACATAATAATGATGATAATAGCAAATGGTGCTGAATACTGGACTGAATAATGACCCCTAATATTTATCTGATCTTCTGACCAGATCATCCACCCTTTATCTTCATCTATTTCCATCTTCTGTAGGTCTGGACCTTCATCGTCTGTTTTCCTTGACTTTTCTTCTGCTCCATCTTTTTCTCTCATTCTGTCTTCATCTTTCTAATATTCTGTTCTTTTCTGATGCTTTTCTCTCTCCTTATATCTTTCCTTTCATCTCTTTCTTCTAATTCCTCCTTATTTCCATTTTTTCTTTCCCTTTTGCTCTTCCTCTTTCCCCCTCTTTTTCTCCTTTTTGCTCATCATTTTCCCATTTCTCCCTCTTTCCCTCTTGTTCTTCATGCTTCAATGTTACAGCCACCAGGGGAAGAACTAGCAATACAGACTAACACACACATAGAGTCTGACTCCCAGCCCTCTAATGGCCCCATTTAGACAATGTGTCGCATCAGCAAGTCGTATGGCTGAATAATGAAGAGAAAAGGAGGAGGAGGACGAGAGAAGATGAGGGGTTGTTTCCTGCATCCCTCCATCCAGACTGCAGTTTCACCATAAATGTTATTCTGTTGCGCACATCATCAGTGATGTGACCTGTGTGTGTGTGTGTTTGTGTGTTTCCATCCATCTCCTCTATGGGCTTGTGTGTGGTCGTTGGGGAGAAATATGGCCTCCGGGTTTTTCCTTCTGAAGCTCCTGTGTTATGTTTATGAAAGCAAAAGAGAGAGAGAGAGAGAATGATCCTGTACATTCTTTTTAACTCTCTCCCTCAAAGACACATCCTCTCTCCTCATGTGTAGCATAAACACACACTGAAACACACATCTCTAAAAGCTGAAACACACACTTGTCAGCCTCTGAAGCGATGCCGACACACACTTCCTCATAAATGATGTACACACAAGCACATTTACTCCCTAAGACACGTGGACTACACACACAAACACACTACACACTCTTTCCTCCATGCAAACAGGCGTCTGTACTGTCTCATAAATGATCTACACACACATACACAGCAGAGCTCCAGAAAGTGCAGCTGTAGCTGTTTTTTTAAGTCGTCGCCACCTTGTGTTTTTCTCCACTAGCTGTAAGGAGCTGCTAAGGATTTATGTGCTACATTAACATTTTATATCTTATTTTATAATGTTTGTATTTTCAGGAGAAGTAAAGGTTTCTGCAGAGTTTGAGGCTTCTTTAATGCAGCACTGGGAAGTTTTTTTGTCCCTTTCCAGGAAAAAAAAACACAAAGGAAAACTGATTTTTATTCTGGTCTAAAGACAAGAGCATTGATTAGCAGTTTTCTTGCACAAAATTGTGTCGATTTCCTCCCCTGCATACAGCCATAATTTTTTTGAGTCACGTTAATAAACACACTTCTGTAATTTGCTGAAGCCTAGCGATTCAACAGTAAACTATTTTTCTCAAAGTTTTTCTAAACTGGCAGAAACCACTGTGCTCAAGGATGTCTGACGTTTGAGATCTGAGAGCAAACAGCTGAAAAATAAGAATTTGTTTTATTCTTTCCAAATGTGCACAGTATTTTCTTTTCTGCAAGGGTTAACAGTACTGTCAGTGAGCAAGAAAAAAATTTACATCTTGCAGAAAAATACTATTTGGGTTATAGCACTGTGTCAAGAAAAGTTAAATCTCAGCAAGTGAGTCTTGTACTTTGCCTGGCTCACCTGAAAGCAGCAGGCACCCGGAGGTTTAAGAAATAATCCTTAAAGATTTGGCATCTAACGTAAATTGTGCCATTTTTTAAGTTCAGGCAGGGCTCTTACATCAGATTATACAGAATGACATGCATTTTAGTTTGACAGTGGTTTTGCTGAAGTGCTGCTCTGGAATAATAAGAGCAAACCTGACACAGATAGTCCCTGAGATCACAAAAACCCTGGCAGAACCTGAGATCATACCGTTTGAAAGAGTAACTGCATGTGAATGTAGAAATTTTTTTGCTAATGCAGGAGGAGGCTGCTGAGGGGAGGTGGAGGAGGAGATTTTCAGATTGTAGGTCGCTGTGGAAGGAATGACATGGTGAGCACAGATCAGACTAAATGAATACTTCAGTTATAGAATGTGCTAAATGGGGTGCGACACATTGATCTTGGGAATGATTTGATTAAAATAAGGTTGACTGTATGTGTATACATGCCTGAACTACCATGAAACTCCATTAATACCAACCCTTCACTAGTAATAACAACCCTTCTGTTTTGAAGCAGGTCTGATCTGATTATACCCAAATGAACCATATCTGTTATTAAGCATGAACTGAGCCTAGACCTGAATGCGTGACACCTTCAGATGTCAGTTTTTCAAGTTTAACATTTCAACATTCACTTTTTTCAATAATATAGGAGCCGATGATAAGGTAATAATGCAGAATTGAACTCCTTTCACTCACAGTGTCAGTGCTTCACTGCTTTACACTGTGTATTGTTAGCGTTCCTGCGGCTAGGCTAGCTGATCTATTTGTGTTCTCTGGTGTGTATAAATTTATGCTTGGATTGTGTCAGTACTAAAAGATTTAGTTTTGTTCATTTTAACATGCCAAACATTGCATAAAGTGTTTTTATGCTCTTATAAAGTCACAGTCAGATCACACTGATCTGTTGACGCTTATATGCGAGTGTCCAAACCATCCAGTGAGCGGTGTCTGGAATGCCGTAGTTTATGTATCCACATATTATTGACATTAGTGATACTTTTATGTTGATTTTACCTTTACGCAACATTGTTATATTTTCTGATTTACTATCTTAACCATTCACTTCATGATACAGGGTGTCCCAAAAAAATTTGACATAATGTCATCACCTAATAATTTGTTTAAAATGTGTTTGCTCTTTTTGCTTAAAAAAAGTGTAATTATTTTCTTTGTTCTGCTTTAAAAAAGGGACGAGCAATTTACTGCAACAGAAAAGGTGTTCTGTGTATTGAAGTTCACCCAAATTCTGTCAAATTTGAATGCACAACGTGAATTTGTTAGAAAATTTCATAAATAAGAGCAAACAGGAAAGCAGATTTGAATGTAGCATAAGAAGTTTCAAGAGGAAGGCTGTGTGTGTCTGAAAAAAGGATCTGGACGGCCGGCAGTTTCAGAAACCAAGTTTGGAAAACGTTTAGTCCACATTGAATATTTGTAATAACTTTAGAACATTATAAAATTACCATGCCCCAGAATTTTTCGTTTGAAATTTGTAGAGTAAAACATTTTATGTCCAAAATAAATCCTATTAAGTATCATTTCTCCCGACCATGTAGTCACTCCGATATGGACATCTCAAATGATGTCAATTTTTTGGGGACACCCTGTACTATGTCTTATTTACACATTAGTTGGATCGTTGGATCTATGAAACTGTGAGTGATATTACTACGGCATTGGGTTTCTGGATAATTTTTTTCCCCAATACTTGGTCCCAAGAGACAAAACTAGACGGGGTAGGACTTCAGCTCAGTATCGATCATTAGTGAATCTCTGGAGCTGTAAAAATATACTTCTAGGAGGTTGTCTGTAACCTTGATAATCTGTCATATCTATAATTTGTGACATAAAACCTTATCTTGGCAAGCATAGAAGTAAGTTGTCATCAAGCCTGTGCTAATGGACATCTCTGTGATTTGGTTTGATTAGCCTGTTTGCAGATTGAGAACCATGGAGGCAATTCTATGTGACTGTTTTAAAAGTATTTTGGAAGGAGACACAGCATGGCCACCAGCCACAGTTAGAGTTAGATGTTGGAGATGGAGGACGTGCCTGGTGGTAGTCTGTAAAGCAGGGTTTTTTCAATTGGCAGTAGTTACCTGTAAGTGAGAGTCTAATAACAGTGACCCCTGACATCCACAAAATACAGAAGTCTGGAGCTCAATTCTAAATCACAAGAGGTCCACAGGTTACACCAGTCCCATGCTGATGACCTTAACGTTAACAGCTCTGAACTCAAACCATTGGAATTGTGTAGAGTGATCTGAATTGTAATGAAAGCCACCCAGATGTTTTTAGTGTTGTAGTGTCAGAAATCTGTTTGAGACTAAGGGTAAAAGTTCACTTCCAGGTCACACTGCAAATATATACATCATGTTGTTTCCATTTTTGCAGTTTTTTCTCCTACTTTGTTTTTTGGTGCAAACATTGCTCACACAACCAGTGGATGACACCACATTTGTTTTGCTCTAAAGTCCCGTTTAACCATCTAAGTTTCAATCACCACTCTGAAATCATTAAATAACTCATGTAACATGAACTCCAACTGTATCGTCTGGAGTGTGTTGTTATGATTGAAGTAAAAATTGTTTAACCCATAAGGACCCAGTGTTACTTTTGTGTCACTTCCCAAATAAATTTTTCTTTATATAAAACCTTCCTTAAGTGATTTATCACCATTTATTATAATATTATCCTCTTTATTTTGTGTTTTTTCAGCAAAAATCAGGTATTTTTCTATATTTAATTCACTGATCATGTGGATGTTCATAAAAGCTCAGAGTAAAATCAAAGGTTATTATATCAGAAACAGCGAAAACCGACGAAAAAGTGACTTTTCAGCAAATCTATCATTAATTTAATATAAACCAAGTATCTCCATCCACTGTTATTGATCAAACTCCATGGATTTTACTGGTGAATCAATATTGACGTGGTTTCTGAACGTCCAAAGGGGTCATATCTGATTAACATGAAAAGATGGCAAACTGTATTTTCCATCTTTTTTTTTTTTTTTTTTTTTAACAAGGATTGATAGGATTAGTGGCTATTAGCTCCACATTTCAGATCAGATGAATTTGGTCATAAATGGATGTTTGGGTCTGTAAGGGTTAAACCTGTTATTATATCTGATCTCCTATGTTCTTTTAATTCAAGTTAAATACGATACAGCTTTCAGAGTTACTTGATTATCAGAATTAAATGTTTTCTTTGTTCAACATGTTGGGGCAGATCTCAAATGAGGATTAAATGGTTAGAAAGTAAGTATTGTTTTAGTGTAAAATTAATGCAGAGCTGTGATAAAACAACCGTGCTACACAGGCTGCTTTTAGTCACAAAAAAAACAAGGCAACAATGCTCATATAAAAAAAAGTCTGGCTTTTATCTCATTAAATACCAAACAGCAGCTGATAAAAACCTCTCTGAATGTTCTTTAAGTGAAATGACCTCTAAACACTCTCCTGATGCTTTTAAAAGCCCAGCAGCAGTTGTTCACCGCAAACAATTACACACACGGCGGTGGATGTACAGTATCTTCAGTGGATAATCACAGGTTGCAATCGGAGGCTCAGGATGTGACATTTATGACTAAATCACACTTTGATTTGTCATCAAGTCTGATGACGAATGCAAAGAACATGTCAGTCAACAAAACCAGCCCGACATAAACTCTACTCTCAGATATCACACGAAGGTTTAACACACGGTATTCCTCCAATATAAAAGTACATTAATGGCTTTGGGTGTATTTAATTTTTCTTTTTCCTGTATTAAACAGTAGGTAGCTTAATTTGTTATGTAGGACAGCATTAACATATGCATTATGCTTCTCCCTGTGCCTTTTCAGTCACTAACCTGTTGGAAATGTTTATAGTGTTGACAGTGGTTGTATCATGTGATGACTGAATAAATAATGTCATCATCATCATCATCTTTCAAACTTATAAAATGTAAAACTCGTCTCACTGCCAAAACCTTTGGCTGCGACTGTACATGACACTATGTTGTGACACATCATACCATTGAGTAGATTTAATCCTCAAACACCCAAACAGCCTCCGCCGACCAAAATCATCTACTGATCCAAAATGATTAATAACTTTTTAAATCACTGATCTTATCAACACATGTAAATAGTTCAAGTAAAATGCCCTTTTTCAGCTATTCAGTGGAATTAAATATGACTCATCTGGATGAACGTGAATGTGGAAACACTGTCATTTTTTTGCAACATTTTTTTTTTTTAATTAGAGTTTTTTCTTAGTTTTCTCTGTTCTGACATAATAACCTTTGAATTTACTTTAAACTTATATGAACATCTGCATGGTCAGTAGATTACATTTAGGAAAGTACCTGATTTTCACTGAAAAATGTAAAATGCAAATAATTATAGTAAATTATGAAAAACTACTTAAGGTTAGGTCTAGAGAAAAAAAATCATATGGATGCCCCTCCAAAAATTGCTTTAGGTCTTAAAAGATTAAACTTCTAAAAGTTTAATTAAAATATATTTAAAACATTAGATTTAATAAGATTTGCAAATATTTACCAATTACCTGGATATTTTTCAAATGTGGATGTAGTAAAGGTCTTTTTTTGTGTAGCTTTTTTTCCAGAAATGTAAAACTAATAAATACAATTGTAATAATAATTTTAAATTCATCTTTGGGGTTCATTTTGTTTACATCTGTGCTTAGAAAATCAGAAGTCATTTTTAACCTATCATTTACTCTATGTGGACTTTTTTTTATCATTATATTTCTCTTAAATCTCCTCCATTTAGATTTCTGAAATATTTATCATGTTCGAACCATAAATACCCATTTTAACCACAAATAACCTGAGGTTTCTTCACCTCTCTCTCAGTGAGAAAAATCATCTGTTAAACATAAAAGAAGTATGAATTTGACATTTATCATCAAGTTCTCTATGCTGTAGGTATGACATGTCCCAGTATTTTTGCCTGTACTGTGTATGTTAGCTGGAAAAAATAGTCACTTTCAAAATAAAAGCACACATAGTGTACACTTGTCTACATTTGATTCCTGATTTCCTATTGGGTTCATGTGGGTGGAACAGGGACGACCTGGAGGTTATACACCATCCAGGTCCACCTCATATGTAGTACAGATATACCCCATGCTGCTTCTGTTAATAGAATGCAGTGTACTGAGCCATATGTGAAGATTAATGCAAACCAACTGAGTGGACTGCTGCTGACCTGTCCACCTGAGGTAGTGAGCTGTTTTTCTTCACCACTTAGCTGACCACCGCCGCCCTGCCAGTGCCCATGCACTCTTCAATCTTCTAACCTGCTGCATGTCATCACTCATCTGCTCTACAGTCATCCACTTCCTGCTTCGTGTATCATAAATCTATACTGAGGTTCAGCACTGGAGTCCAGTTTCCAGCACCATTACAATAACAATATGAAACCAGTTTACTCATCTGAATTAATTACCAGTTAGTTTATATCTCCCTTCTTCGGTCTTCTTCTTCTTAGTTTCTCTTTCACCTCCTTTTTCTTTCTCCTCTTTCTTCTTCCTCTTCCTTCCTGTTCTTGGTCTTGTTTTTCATCATCATCACTTTTTACGTAACTTTTTCAGAAAATATATCATTAATTGAACATAAAACAAATGTCTCCATCCACTGTCATGGATCCAACTCCATGGATTTTATTGGTGAATGAATTTTGTAGAAGATGATGGTGTTTCCACGGTAACTTTGGAGCCTCTGAACATCCAAATGGGTCATATCTGATGACCATGAAAGGATGCAACACTGTATTTTACACCAATTATTTACATGGATTGATAGGATTAGTGGATCAGCAGGTATTAAACATTGTATATTGGTAGATGATTTTGTTCACCAGTGGTTGTTTGGGTCTTTATAGGTTAAGGGAGATTTTAAAATTTCATGACCTTTCCAGGTTTTTCATGACTGTGGAACCCTGAAAACAGTATGTAAATAATGTGAATTATACACTGTAGCCTTTCACATCAACATGAACATCTCCTCAAAATAACTTTGATTGTTGTTCCATAAGTGCTTAATGTGTAGATACTGTATGTACCATTTTGCTGTGTGATATGATTCTGCAGCTCCCAAGAAACCAAAGACGATATATTGCATTTTTACACAAGAATTAGTCATAAACATAGTATGAAGCCCAAAGTGACTGACCGATTTATCGACAGATTTCAGACGCGGAGTGGGAGGACATGTTGGAGGGTTTCGATGAAAGGAGTTACCTGAACGCTCGACGGTGGAAACCCGGTGACGACCCCTACACGCTGTACGCCTTTAACCAGCGAGAGAGTGAACGCATCCCCAGCAACCGAGCTCTGAGAGACACACGACACTACAGGTACACACGAAGGGTGATGATGGATGATAGTTAAAATTTTTATATTTGACTTGAAAAAAATATAAATTTCACAATGACTAAATATGCGTTTTCCTTGAAAACAAAACAAGTAGACAACAATCTGAATTACACACATTGTACATCTGTAATCACAATAAGACTTAAATCACACAGCTACAGTTCACTTTTAATGGTTCTTAGTATTATTCTTCCATGAAAATTACTCAAAACAGTGAGTCAGTTATTATAGTACTTGTTCTTTCTTGCATATTTGCTCAGATCTTTGTTCCAGGTGTATCAGATCATACCTGATATTATCATAGTATCATGTGTCTCCTGTTCCTTTTACTGTATAGATTTGTAATGCGCATACTTTGCAATGTGATGTATGAATGTTGAGAGTGCACTGCATAGAAATAAAACTTATCAGTATAAAAACTCAAATGTCATTTTCCTGCAGGCATAAACAAACAGCACAAAGAAGACACCACGCATCACCTCTCTGTTACAGTATAGACATATATTGTACACAAACTCAGTTACACAAAAGCGTCTCAGAGAGATCGTAATTAATCCGGTATCTGCACTAAAACAAATTTAGATTATGGAACCAAACACATTTTTATAGAAAAAACACCAAATTACAATCCGTGTGTCCGCTAAGAAATTAAATTAAACACTGAAATAGAAATCCTCTTAGTGGAGTGCGGTCCTCGTCTGTTGGAAAGACGCTCAGAAGGAAGATAAGGAGCTCACTGCTCTCACAGCAACTGCCTTCCTCCACATTCCAGGAGATAAAAACTTCTACGCACTTGTGGAAAGCGTGCAGAGGTCAGCAGATATTATATGTGACACACACACTGAAGTACTCTTTCCACATCAGGCACTTATCCTTATCCTACACTTTGTTTTTTTATGATGACTTTTCATCTTGACATATGGAAAAATATGGAAATACAGTGTTGCAGTTTGTCATAAATGCTGCATAAGTGAATTTCAACAGAGAGCTGCTTTTCAGCGGCTTACATCATGAACAGTGTTTGCTGTTTCAGTTGGATTAATTATTTAATAGGTTTACACATGTTTACAGTAGGATTTAGCATTTATTTTATGTTGATTGACTGTTTGGTTGATTGATTTTTCCTCTTCTTTTTAATTCCCTAATCCCAGATTATCTTCTTAAACTTTCCTGTAAATTGCATTAAACTAAGACAGAAAAGTAATTTCTACAATGAGTGACTTCAGATGGCTTAGTTTGTATGCTATGTCTGTAACATGGTCCTGTGTGAAAACTTCATTACAGCTAGTTGATGCGTTCACTGACTAGAATATTCAAGCCTCGGGCATTGTTTTTAAATTAGATGTAAATGCGCCGAATATCTGGTGCATCAATGTAAAAAATATTTACCCTAATATTTAGCTAGACATATTTTACAGTTTACAGTTTAAAACACAGTGATGCTTGGAAAAAATTGTTCATGTGGTTTAAATTTGACTAAACTAAAAAAAACCTTTATATTATTATATATTAGACCTAAATATCCACAACTGTTTGTGTGGCAATTTCCATACATTTCACCTTTCCTTTTGATTTACCACCATTTATTGTAATATTAACCTCTGTATTTTGTATTTTCAGTGAAAATCAAGTACTTTCATATATTTCATTTTCTGATCGTGTAAAGCTCAGAGTAAATTCAAAGGTTATTATATCAGAACAGATATAACTGACACAAAAGTGACTTTTTCAGCAACAACTATCTTTAACTGAATGTAAAAACAACTGTCTGCAAACACTGTCATATGTCAAACTACACAGGTTTTCCTAGTGAATCAGTGTTTGGAGGTGATACTGTTTCCATGTTCACCATGGAGCCTCTGAACGTCCAAATGAGTCATATCTGATGCTGCTGAAAAGCTGAGAGACTGAAATTTACTTGGATTATGTAACTTTATTGATGGGATTAGTGGATCACATTTTACATCCGTAGATGCTTGTGGTTGACCACATCTGTTCAGGTCTTTGAGGGTTAACCTAACCAAACCATGACTTTGTTGTTGTGTAGGCGTCTGTTGCACTAGTTGGTGTAGGTTTAAATGTAACACACTGACCTAGGATCAGCACGAGATGAATATGTAGTGAGATTGTGTAGTAAACAATCACTGAGGCTGCAGTTCTAGTTTTCCTTCATTCTTGATCCTGAAGTAGAGAGCTGAAGGGACCTAAGCCGGGGGAGAAAATTGTATTACAGTCAGTGATGAAAGGGAAGTTATTTTTGATCCGCTTTGAATTGTGCCACCATGTAGACATACACCGCTTGTCAGTTTCGCAGATAATTTTACAAGTCAAGAAAGTCTCAGTTTGTGGTAAATCTGTTGAACTATCAAATGTAAAAATATGTACATATAAAGACGTTGTGGATGAAGCTTTAACACGACCAGACTTGTAGTGATTTTCACCTCTTTTAATACTTTACCACCTCCTGCTCATGAAGATTAATGTAAAATGCGCCATGGTAACAGTCATTTTGGTGTTGGTGACATGTATCATATGCAACAAGAAACGTAGTCCATTCATCTGTTTAACCCATAACTAGACTTCCACAACCTCTGACTTTCTTGTCCAATAAAGTAATCATTCAAATTGACAAACATATCTGGAAATAAGGGCATAATTCATGTTTTTTTTTTCAACTTATGTCCCATTAAGCACACTGGACAGAGCTGGACTTAGGCTCTCTATTTTGACACATTATGCATTTTGTACCTATGACTCAGATATTGTTTATAATCAACAGATAATGTTTGTTTTAGTCATTGTCTTAGGTGTTGAGGAACAAAATCCCCTTGCTTTCAGCTGATGTTCTGTGTATAATTAAAGGTTATCAGGCAGATCATTGGTGACCCAGCTCTCTAATAGGAAGCAGCATGTGGGCGTTAATTGGCTGCTTGTTCGTTCTTGCAGTTATAGTGAATATGACTAAGTATCGAATGGCTGCTGCTGCTGGTGCTGGTTGTGGCGGTGGGCATCTGTTAGTGTAACTGCCACATACATCACAGTGTGTATGACGTTTTGAATCCTACCAATGATGGGATGTATGATGTCTGAATCAGTCACACACTGTCTGCTGCGTGTATCACTGTGCATGCATCAAACTGTGTGTGCGTTTCTGAGTTTCCATATGTGCGTGCTAACTTGCGTAAATGCGCGGCATGTTGATTGTCTGCATCATCTGCTGTGTTTCCGGAGGAGGGAAATTCGCTGTTGAGCTGACATAAGGCAGTTGAGAAGTGTGTGTACGACGGACAAAGTGCGAAGTGTGTGTGGGAGGGGAAAGCAGGGATACATTTACACATTAATCTGTTAGCAGGGAGGTAGGGGGCTGATGGAGCTCATTTATCTCATATAGACAGCGATGAAGGGGTGTGCGAATGTGTTTGTGTGTGTGTGTGTATGTGTGTGTGTGTGTGTGTGTGTGTGTGTGTGTGTGGGGAGGAGGCGGGGTTTGGTGTTGTGTGATTATCTGTTAACTCAGTTACCGTAGCTGTAGATCTCAGGAGCGCTTGGCCGGGAAAATGATAGCACTCCATACTCTGTAAGGAAGGAAAAAAAAAAAAAATAGAAAAAAACTGCAGTGAAATCCTCATCTGAAGCTGCTGAGGTTATGTATTCTTAGAAACACCTTCTCTTTGACTGCAGACTCACTGAGGTGCTTCCTACACTTTGGCCTCGATCCTGAGAGGAAACAGTTTCAAGATGGTGTGACAGAAATATATAGAAAGAGCACAAAAAGTGAGAGGAAGACAATTTGTCAAAGGGAGCAGGGAG
>JAPTYQ010000017.1:10128766-10143121 GCA_029814465.1 Ostorhinchus cyanosoma | reverse complement strand
CACACACACACACACACACACACACACACACACACACTCACACACACTCACACACACACACACACACACACACACACGCACACACACACACACACACACACACACACATTTTCAGATTCTGTGCAATAATTGACTCCATTTTAGTGTAAAAAAAGTCAAACCCTCCTGCACATTGCCACATTCAAACCCTCAATTTTACTTAAATACAGTAAAAATGTCAGAAACACAGGACACAGAATAAGTATTTTATCATAAATTTAAAATATTTCTTATTTCAGCTTCTAGTTCATCCAGCTGCCACTGCATATAACTATTTATTCCTCATTATTCCTCTTTTGTGCAGTAGGTGAAAAACAACAGCCTTTACTGAAGGCATGAGTAGCTTCATTTTTTCACTTGAGATCATTTATTAAATTTCTGCTACATTGCGTTTCATTTGGCAGAAGCTTTGTCCAGATTATATCCAAAAGAACAATTGTTAGAGATGGGTAAAGGAAAAGAAAAACCTCATGGAAGTGGTTTATTCCAGGATGATGAAACCCCCGTCCACAGGGAACGAGGGCTCACTGAATGTTTAATAAGAGTGGAAATGATGTAAATCATATGCTGTGGCCTTCACAGTTGCTCGATCTCAACCCAAATGAAGACCAGTGGGACATTATGGACCAGTGTGGTAGACATCGCTCTGCTCCTCCTTCATCAAAACACCAGATGAGGAAATATCAGTATCCCTTTCCTTTTGCAGTCCCTTAATTACCCAGTAATCATAGAGTCAACTGTACTTCTGGCCCCTTGTAAAAAGCAGTAGTATTTAGAGAAACTACATTTGCAATACTACAAAGGAATGCTGTTATTCCATCAACTCAAGAAAGTAGTATAGTTGTGATTAGTTTCAATTGGTAAAAAAATTTTAAAAAAATCTGACGTAATTAAATACATCTTTGAAAAGTTGGCAACTAAGTATTAGAGATGTAACACATAACAACATTGAAAAGAATAATTCTGTTTCAAAGGTATATTTAATAAAACTTTCAGGCCCTGTTGCCATTAACAATAATGATTTAAGAAAAAGTCATTAGAAAGTACTCCGTTAATTTACAGATAGTACCGAGATTAACCTTAGGCTGCTACCGGTACTAAGTTGGTGTTTATTAATGGGTTTTTTTCCCGTAAGCAGTTAAAGTGTCTTCTTTGTATATACTAGTGGTAACTACTCAACAATGCACAATATTTTTCATATATTTACCTGATAAATAGGTAAATAGTTAGGATTAGGGGACTGGTAAAGGAAGGGTTTTTGAAAATATCTTTATATTAGAATTGTCTTCATCCTTTACCAGTAAGACACTTGATGTTGCATTTTTCTTCAAAGTGCTGCTAAACACTAAAACATGTTTTTTGAGCTGTGAACAGAATCATATGACTTAATTGTCATGAAATGCATCAATGCTGGTGTCAGTGCAAATAAAAAGGACATTTTGTAGGTGAAAACAGCTCAATTAACCACTTCCTGTTTGAAGATCTCTTGGAATCTATAATTTTAGTATTGTTTTAGTACAACTACATCATGAAATTTGCATTAAAAATCCATATTACCACATTTAATTAAAGCTACTCAGTCGGGTTCTGCTAAACTTCATTCGTTTTCCACTGGGTTGAACGGAAGCTATTATATCACTCTATTTGGAATCACAGAACTGACAAAGCAGTGTTTTCTGTATCATAAAACCCCTGCAAAAATACCTCGATCTCCTCAAATCGTTTGTCAGGTTGTGCCTGAAATAACATATTAAAACACCACAGGGACACAATAATCCAGGCTGCAGAAATGGTCTTTTTGTCAGGGAACTTTGGCACATTTAAGAGCATTTCAGGGGTTCAGTTTCCTGTGGGAAATCCCTGTATGATGGCAAAAGAATACGGCTAAAATATTCAAAATATAATGTACACTTTGCGTGTACAATACTTATCAATAATGGTGTTTCTTAGTAGTTTTTACAAAACAGCCAAACATTGTGATCATACTGACTAGTCATTATTTTAAATTGCTGAAGTAACCCACTGGTCACAAGAATAAATCAGATGGTTTTCTTTTTTTCTCCTGATATTTCTTTCTTGATATTATTTCCGATATTGCACCTCAGCTCTTTGTGGCTGCTACTTAATATTCCACAAAATAATTTCTTCTGTTTGAGACAATTAGTGTTTGTTTGATGAAAACATATTTAAAAGCACCACTAACACACAACCGGTCGTTGCTTACTAATTGCAGACAGATTTGTGAGTCCTACAGGGCTTTTGCCGGCTCTTGCATGGGTTACAAGAGCTGTTTGTTGTGATTAATGTAACGTGTCAGAATTACCAGGAGCTAATTTTATTTTATTAAAGACTGTAGGAAAGTGGATGTTGGTTAGTGCTAGCTCTTGGTGCCTCATGTGGATGGGTTGTCTTGTATAAGTAAAGGGTGTGATTCCTTAGTTTTTAGTTTAGTTCTAGTTAGATTTTAATGATGCATTATTCTTGTCTGTTTGATAAATAATGCCCCTCTAAGTCTAAAAGGTCTAATTTTTCACATCCTAAAGGAATCAGTGTTTGTCATGTAATGATTGGTGATAAATGGGCTGAATTTACACAAATTCAAGACACATTTTAATTTCACCTTTGATAGAATTAACAGAAAAATTCTCTGAAATGCAAATCAAGTCAAATCCATTGTCAAGTCGTGTTAATTTATTTGTAAAACACATTTGAAGATAAGAAACGTCAAACTGGATTCCTTATGGAAAGAGTAGAAAAACAGAAATGATCAGATAAAGTGCCGCCATAATTAAGACTATGCAGATAAAATCATAACACAAACAACATTACACAAGCAATAAGTAGAATACAAACAAATATAAGCCACAGTGTGGTCAGGCGCGTCTGTATTTTAAGAATAAAAGAGGCAAGTCTTTACAGATTTTAGAAAATCACAGAAAGGGAAAGATGAAGAGATGTGTGGAGCCAAACTATTCCACCTCTAAGGGCCGGTAACTGAAAAAGCTCATTCAAGTCAAAGTGTGGGATGTAGAGGAGTGACTGGTCAGCAGATCTGAGGGGTTTGGAGGTGGAATAGGAGGTGAGCAGGTCAGGAATCTAATCTGTCAGTCCATGCAAAGCTTTGAAAACAGAAGAATCTTAAAGCCAATGCTGCACTTCAGAGGTGTGTAGTAAACATAGGCCAGTAAAGGGGGGGATGGGGTCTTTCCTCTGGTGCCTCTGAAGAGTCCTAGAGCTGAATTTGGAAAGAGAGGTGAACGAATGACTCCCACAACAAACAAACAAACCTCCTCTATGAAAGTATTTTACTAATATTCCTGCTAATCTTCAAACTAGCTTTAAACAGTAATAAACACGAGTGACACAGTTTGCACAGCTTCTCTCTTAGAATATTAAGTTTAATCAGGAAATCAGTCTAATCTCTCCTTTCAGTCCAAAAGAAAACACTATATATCAGTATAAATGAACATCACATCATTTGACGCTGCTGTGGAGAAGTGAAGCCACTAAAGAAGCTTCTGTTTTGAGCCACAGAATAAAGAATTAGAAGAGAATACATTTCTTCTTTCCACTCAGACCACTTCAATTATAATATAGTCACAGGTAAATTATGGAATTTTTGTCAAATTATGCCAAAACCGATCCGCTTTAGATAACTGTGCCTTCATTGTTTGTAGTGAGTACAACTTGCTGAATTTTTTTAAGTTAGTTTTAAGAAATAGAACTGAGCAAAGTTTACCCAGACTGAAGGATTTATTTGCTTTACATGAGACAGTTTGGTTATACTTAAGAATATTTGATGTTTTATGAGTTTATGCTGTTACAGTGTAGAGAGAGAGAGAATTACAGCAGTCGTGTGTTGTATCAGTTTGGTGATATTCTGTTGTGCAAAGAGGGTTCAGATCCTTAAGTAAATACAATCCAATACAAGTTTAATTACTACATAAAAAAATCCCACTGAAATAAAAATGCAGTAGACTGTGCACTTTTTTTGAGTAGTTAAATCTCTCTGGTTTATAGATTACGTTGAAGATTAGATTATCAATGTTGAAACGTTACAGGATGTTACTGCTGTAGCTGCTGGAGGTGAAGCTGGTTTAAACTCATTTATATTCACTTTTCTTCCAGTTAAATATGAATGATCATCGCAGGATTCTAATGCTAAAGAAATCTGTGTTTATTTCGTGTAATTGATTTTTTGGTGACTTTAAGATTGGGGACGTAAAGGTTTGGATGATTTCAACATTTATTGAAATTAAACTGAAGAAAAACGAAAGAAATATAGAGAAACTCACTGTTTGGTGAAGCTGTAATGAAATCTACAAACAATTATTGAAAAAACTTAGGTTAGAATTACAACAAGCTAATTACTACAGATATCGACTCGTAAATTGTGTTTGCACCCAAGAGGAAGCTGTGAGAAAATTGGAAAATTCATGGATATTCTCCTAAACTACTCAGTGTAGTTTAATGCATTATTATTATTATTATTATTATTATTATTATTATTATTATTATTATTATTGCATTATTATCTCTCCATGGTCATTAAGTTTCTTCATTTTAAAGACACGCTTCTTAGTTGTTTGGAGTCGTGCAGTGCGAGGTTACTTCTGATGATCCTGCAAACAGCTGGATGTAACTTCATGCTGAAACCTTCCTACGTCTTTTCCACACACTGCTGCACAAATACACACACACACACACACACACACACACACACACACACACACACACACACACACGCACACACACACTACAGTACAAAAACATACACACAATCACACACAAAAGCACCATCATTCTCCCCTGCTGAGCTGTTGATAATTACAAGTAAAAGACTGCAGTAAACACCCACCTACGCACACACACACCCACACACACACACACACACACACACACACACACACACACACACACACACACGTGCACGCACATTTACGCAGACAGACAGACAGACACACACACACACACACACACACACATATTGGTTTATGAGGAGTTTTATTGCAGGTTGGAGCTGCTGGGCTTCTGTTCTCTGAGCGACATGCAGAGTTCACTAACAACAACTTTGAGTCAAATGAAGTTTTGAAAAAAAGGGAGAAGATGGCTGTTGGATTAAACAGATGTATATAAATAAAAGTGCAAAAACCCCCCCCAAAAAAACACGCAAACTAATTAATGAGTTAGAGATTAAACAAGTAAATAATTAAATGAACTGATTAACGGGATCAGATGAATAATTAACAAATGAACCAGCCAGCGTAGAAGTAAACAAGGGAGAAAATGAACACAGGTGACAGAGCAGACGGCTGAATGCATGAAATGATAATCTAATCAGATTCTCAAACTGCCAGAGTGATGAAGTCAACATCACAGACAACATCGGAGAAAGGAAATTAAAGTCAGCTGAAAACAACAAATCACAGCCATCATGCGGCAGACTTTTAAAAGAAAGTCAGTGATGAACAGATAAGATAGTGATGATTTATTCTCTATAAAGGACAATAAAACAAAAAGATATTTATTCAGCCTCCTTCGTTAAACACTTTCTAAGTCTATGGCAGACTTAATCATTTCCATATGTGTTATAAATAGTAATTATATACAATATAATGCTTTCAGTAACATATTGTGTCTGAGCTCTCAGTCTGCAACAGTCTGGGAAT
Source organism: Ostorhinchus cyanosoma (assembly GCA_029814465.1). NCBI lineage: Eukaryota > Metazoa > Chordata > Actinopteri > Kurtiformes > Apogonidae > Ostorhinchus > Ostorhinchus cyanosoma. The sequence continues at coordinate 10,137,413 of JAPTYQ010000017.1, read as the reverse complement.
ATTCTAATATAATTCAGTTCTTAAGTTAAACTCTCCAGATGTCTTCTACTCTCCCAGAAGTCCATGTTCAGTGTCTAAGCAGTGATGGTTTAACGTTTCCTCATCACATCTAAAGGCTACATAATAAATCTAAAACACATGTGATGCTAAGATGCTTAAGGTAGGAAAAGACGTTGAACTGAGTTTTTCGTAGGTGACCACAGAGGCACAGATGACCACTGAACAGGGATGCTCTAAGCTGTTATCAGTTCAACTCGCCCTACTTTTTCTCGCCTTAGTTCTGTTTTGGTGCCAGGACACTGCATTTTCACTGCAGGTATAGAAAGCCAGTATCCTGCCCCTTCCATTGTACCCCATTGGACCTAACGCTGGTCATCACTGAAAACTGTCAATTTAAAAGATAATTACTTACGTGATAACTGAAAAGAATTATTATTACCAGAGTCTATATAGTATTTTCCATGAAATACACATACTCTGCCTTCAAATGATAACACATTAAGGCCATGTCCACACGAAACCACATCTTTTCCTGTGCGATCTTTTTCTTTGTCGTTTTCAAAAAAGTGCTCCATAAACACGGGATTGTTTCAGGAAATATCTGCGTCCACACAAAACCACTGAAAACAACTGAAAATAGTGTAGTAGAAATGCCAGGCCTGTATGTGGCACTGTAATGCAAATGGCCAGAAGATCTGAGATAAAAAAAAAAAAAATACTGAAACCGATCTTAGTTTTTCTCAATCTCAAATAAATGTAATTGTGTAAAGGAAAGAGGAGAAAAAGTAATGAGTGTTTGAGAACTACCTCATTGTAAATACTCAAACAAAAATAAGTTTTAATGTGTTTTCATCTATTATTTGGACACATCTGCAAGAATAAATCAACATTAACACTTGGCGAATCCTTATACTAAACTGTAAAAATCATAAATGTGACTTGTAGAACTATCAGGGTTTTCCTTAGGTGTAAATGTGAGCCACAAAACTGGGAAAATATACATAGAATAATTTAATTACAGATGAAAAATGTAATTAAATTAATGCCAAAAAAACATAAAACAAAACAAACAACTTCCCTAATAATAACTAGCATGTAAGTTCAGGACATCTAATATTGATTAACAATTACTACCAAAAACAGAGCATCAGAATACCAATGGAATTGATTTTCTATAGGAAATCACAAGTGGTCTAAGGATTATTTGCACTTGTGTACTGTTATTTCTAATCTATTTTTAAACTATTCCTGCAGCATCTAGATCTAAAATGAGCAAATTATATAATTACATTGTCTATCAACTGCACATATGGCAGTGATGAATTTGGACTTTTTTTTTTATCATTTCCAATTTCTTAAGAGTCAGACGCACATGAGTGAGATACATGAAAATACAATGTAAGGGGAATGTGGCTGACTTTGACACTGTCAGCACAAAATATATTAAAGAGACACATTGTGGGACAAATGGCGTAGATGCTGAAGATGCTGACACAACCACTTTTTAATATATTATAATCTCAACATTTGTTCCCCTGATTCCATAACTGAGACATCAGTTAAATTAAGTTTGAGAAATGAACAGAGGGACAAAAAAACACTCCGATGAGTTCATTTAGAGCTTGTGGCTGATGAAGGATTCTTAGAAATGTAGTGCAGTGTGAGATCAGATCAGAGTCTGTATACATGCATAAATACTGAGCCGCTAATGTTTGTTCACTTATAAAGCGTACATGCAGTCAATGCATGCAGTGAGTGCTTGAACAAACATTCACAGGAGAAAGAGCAGAGTGGGACCAGGATTGTTTTCCTAGTTTGAACTGATCAATAATGACAGCTAAGAAACACCCAGAATGCAGATGGATCATCGTGGCAGCTAACATCGGAGGTCGACCGTTCATCAGCTCAAATCGAGCGTGGTGAAATATATAGATGTTTCAGGCGAGTGAAACATCGCCTCACATTACATTACATTTAGCTGACTGGCTTTTAAGTGGCTTACTCGCGCGTGAAGACGTTGTCAAACACAAGTTAACACCCACACAAGGATGTTGAAACAAATGCAGCCAGCTCCCAGTGGTTTTGTTACTTTCTAAACTTGAGGTGTTTAGCTTAGACTGTTTTCAACATAGGTGTAATGAGCTGAAAAACATTTTAAAGAACCGCAATGGTAAAACATCCAGGGGTCAGAGGTCACTGTGACAAAGATCAGTAAAAGACACAGTTAAAGCTGAAGAAATCAATAGAACATGTTTCTCATACACTCTTTTACAATCTTCAGCTACTACTGATTTATTCATAGCTTCCATAAAGTGTCTTCCCACATATTTTTGGGCTGTCTCAAAGAAGCCTCCGACATTAGTCTGGTTTTAGTTTTTTTTTTTTTTTTCATTCATCTGTAAAATATTTTTCAGAATTTTGTTTACTTTCGGTCTTTTTAACTGTCTTTAATTGGTGTGTAGTTATATGTTTCTGTCACCTACAGTTGATAAAGCAAATCACATCAACTAATGAGCAGAAATCAATATAAAGGATTAAATCTCATAAGAAACGATTTACAAAAACATTGCTCCTTACTGTTATTAGAACTAAATGCTCCAGATGCTACTTTTGAGTATATTGTTAGCCACCATAAAATCACAAACCCCTTCTGCTTTCTATAAGTAGTTCAACAAAAAGGTAAACTTAGCAAAGATAATATCACATAATCACCTTATACTTTCATAAACCTTATAATCCAACTCACTTGTATAGAATGACAGGTGGGCAGTGACTCACTACTCCCTCTTGTGGTCACTTAAATCCTAGACCTGTTAGTGTTCAATACGCTGGTGTCTTTGGCCCATCCCAATTCACCCCTTGGCCCTACCCCTCCATTTTGCGCGTTCACATGAAGGGGTAGGGGTTTCCCAATTCTCGGCATCGATGACTGCTGATGATGCAATAGGTCTCGAAGGGTTGTCTCATTTCCGTTTCAAGGGGTAGTGCCAAGTGCAAGGGCCAAGGGGTAGGGGTAAAGGGGAGACCTTTGTAATAACTTCTTAACATTCTAATCATAATTGTATTTCTTTTTCTTTAGAAAGTACAAATTCTACAAACACCCTGTTTAACATTGCATTCTTGGTATATGTAGTCAGTTTTCACCGTAATCTGAATTGCATGAGGTTTTTTTCTATACTTTGGCTCTATTTCTGACCTGAAACACTTCCTAAAATATCAAATGTCCCCGTTCAGTCATTTTTTACATGTTAAATTTGCAGATATATACATTCAATAGTCTATGCTGGTCATTTTGTGTGACTGAGCATTGAATTGTAGCTAAGGTTTCGGTTGACTTACTCTACCTAAATGCATTCTGTCACCTGCATAGAAATGAGCTGTGTTCCCTATATCTGTTACACAAACTGTTACAGACTGCAGGCCTTTGGATTAATTTGATCAGTGGGCTCATGGATCATATGCAAACAGTAAAAACTGAGAACAGTAAGGAGGATGAAGTTGAGTTTAAATCACACTATAAATCCTGCTGCTGGTGTAAATGGAAATCTAGGTACCCCGTGGTTTGCAGCATCATCATACTGGCATCCAGAGCTGGCAAGACAAAACTCCTCCGCTGTGTTTTCATTGAAGATTAACCCACTTCACTATTTTTGCTGTGATGCAGTGCACAAGTGTGATTTCTATTTCTGTTATATAATTCATATTCCCTCTAACTTAATTATGTGAAAGAAGAAAACTTTTTGGCACCTGCGTCCTCTGCAGATAGCTCCTCTACTTCAGCTCCTGTCCGGGGGGGCTTTGGCGAGATCAAGCTCTGGCTGAAATCTGAGGCCTGGGTATTTACTCTAATCAGCTCTGAGGGGCTTTCAGATGACAAGTGGCGCCCACTCAGACACTGTTCGTTTTCAGTCGGAAGCATACAGGTCGTGTCCGTTTGGCAGGCCGAGCAAGGCTGGCTCTAACTGTGTCTGGAACAAGTCCTCCTGCCTCTGATTTGATCCTTCCAGAGTCTTAGAACATGATGCCAGGTTTAACCACACAGACGACCGATCAGTGAAAACTTGTGTATTCTTCTGCCACTAGTTTCAATATAAGCCCTATTCACACGGGACTAGTATAACCTGTGGACATCTTGTGATTCATGTCTGTGTTTCATGTGGTGCTTTCACGCAGGATAGGCAAAGTCTGTTTGTTACTCAAATTTACTGACATGATTTCCCGGCTCTGAAGGCAGGTTCACCGCTTCCAGATAACGGCTGAAATGTTCCCTACTGTAGCTGCCACGCATATCATCATCTGTCACTCTTCTGAAGGATTTAAGTCAGCTCTTTCGGTGTATATCCATGCCACATCGTGACATGATCCACCCGAATTTCCATCCAAAACACTTTGAAAACTTAAATTTATCATCATCAACACAGCCTCCGTGGTTCCTGACCAGGAAATAGACTGAAAAAATGTGTAGAAGAAACAAAAATAGTTACATAGTCTTTTAAATTACACTGATATTAATTCGCAAATGACTTAAAACACAGGAACTGGAAAGGGTAGGTATAATTTGCAGTGGATTTTTTTACTTTACAAATTACAGACATGACAGATTCACATGAAATTAAAATCATAGGCGTTCAGACTTTTCAGTTATTCCATATTACCTGGTGATATTATATACTGTAGGTGATACCAGTTCTGTGCATTTAGGGCATGTGTATAGTAAAAATCTGGTATATATGCACTTTATTTCATCATGTCCATTTCATGTAACCTTATACTTCCATTTCACCACATCTCAGAGGTAAATATTGTACTATTTTACTACACTGCATTTGTCTCACAGCTTTAGTAACTTGTAAGGTCATCTCCCTGCCAACTGACTTTTAATGTTGATGAATAAATTGATAAATTCCTTCAAGGGATGAGAGGAAATTCTTCTTAAAGATTTCATATTTTTGCTAAACTCACTTTTATTAGTCTTTGGTACATTTATTTTTGTATTTGGACCCTAATAGTTAAAAATAGTATGAATTTGAGCCCTTCAGGTGCGGCAAAGCTATTTTTATATTCATTTTGGCAAAAATGGAGTCGATTCCTTCTTAATTTGTTGTGTGTATAATTAGTTACGTCACCACATTTGGGCATATAAGGTCAAGACTTCCAACAAACATTTCTCAGAGTACAGATAGATGAGACAGAGCAGCATGGTGGACAACCTGGAGTGGGTGGGGTGTAAAGTGGCTGGTTTGCATTTAAAGGGCCAGCGCTCAAAACGACCTTTCTCATGTCATTAATAATCATGAATAGGGCTGAAGATGGGCCTGTGGAGTTTTATTAATGAAAAATTCAGACCCAAGTTCAGACCCATTTACAGTTTATGTAGACCACAGGGAAATGTTTTAAAATGCATAATTCCATTGGAGAAAAAAAAGCAAAATACGACCCCTTTAAACTAAATAAACTTAGAAAAAAAGGCTGTTTTTTGGAGGTACTGAAACATCGACTACAAATATACTGTGATGATTTTATAGAATATGAAGCATTGATATAGATCTAACAACCAACACTTTATGAAGCAGAGTTTTCACTGAAACACATGAATGTGTTTGGATAGCAGCAGAAAAATTGATGTCCTCATTGGATATGTTTTATGCTTCTTTGAGCTAAATATTAATTTATAATAATTTAGGCCCAAACGATGCAAACAAAAAAAAAAATTTCTTTATTCTTATTAGTACTTTGACATTTATTTGAAGAACATTTTGTTGATAATATGTTTGTATGTAAGACTATATGATGCTAAAACAGAATGTAAACTGACCAAGAACTGAAACTCATTGCGTTCATTCATTGCAACAGTATTTTTATGGTCGAGTTACTGTATGTCTACGCTATGATACAGTATCTGAAATTACTCTCAAAAAGTTACACTTCCTATACCCTGCAACTGTAAAACATCTCCTATTCATAAGAAATTAAATAGTGTCAGATGAAGTATATCGTATCGTGTCATATCGTATCGTGTCTTATCTCATCTTATCTTAAAACCATGACGTTTTTCTGCAAGATGACACAGACCAAGACAGAAAAACCATTTATTCAGCAAGTTCTGCTGATTCTAGTTCCATGCGAAACAATAGACGATGCCTAAATGAGAACAGTCAATTCCAAATTTGAAACTCTAACAGAAGAAATCCCGCTGCTCTAAAGGAATATTCTTGTCAGTACATGAGTAGCATATGTCTCCCTCTTTAAAAATCGACTGCTGTACTGTATGTGCAGCTATTTTGGTGATGTTTTTATTTTTTCTCTACCACTAATCCCATCCAGACAGCACTGTAGCGTCATTTTAATCCCATTTGGTTGGACATGGTGATTAACACAATTACTGAAGTCTGTCTGGATTATGAGACCCAGCACTGCATCAGTGTTTAGATCAGATTAAAATTAGATTGTATCAGAACAGATTAACATTTGTTTGATTAAACTTTAAGATCAAAAGAAACTTGCGTCAGCTGGAACAAGATAATTGCAATGAAGTAATAACAGGAAACAGAAGATTTGGATAGTTTTACCAGCATTAAAAATACTAAAAAATCTTAAACTTTCATCATTGCTTGTTAATATTTGTAGCAGTCCCCCCTATAGCAGCTCCCTACTAATGAAAAGATCAGTCTTATATCCTTAAAACCTGCAGATTTGGTGCCAGTTTCCAGATTTCAGCTTCATTTTCTGAGGATGTGGAGGATACATGTGAGAGGGATTAATAGAAGAAAAGAAAAAAAAAAAAAAAGAAGGCAGTGAGCGAGGATCACTGACCTGAGGTGATAACACCATTCCTACCACATTACATTCTTCTATAAATTCATGGATTGTAATTTTCTGAATTACACTGAAAGGGACCAGAGTGCCTGCAAGAGACAGAACGAGGGAGAAGGAGTAATAAAAGTTTAATGGAGGGGAGAGAGACAGAAAGAAGGACAGAAAAAAAGAGAGGGAGAGAGAGATGGATCAGCCGATCTCCCAACATGACAGCCTCATCAGACAACAATGTGTGTGAGGGTGAGAGCGATAGAAACAAGACAAAGAGAGAGAGGAGATTGTTCTGTCATGATCATCTGGTGTTGTATCATTATCCTGCTGCAAGGCTCTCTGCTGTCTATCGCCGTCTCCTCCTTCCTACCCTTTTCTTTCCCTCTTTTTTTTTTTTTTCCCTCTCTGGTCTCATCTGCTCTGCTGTCCAGCCGTCTAATGGAACAGTCCATGCAAATAGCTCGGGTTAATAGAGCGAGGGACAGCGGAGACGAGAGGAAAAGAGGGGAGGAGGACAGATAACATCCAGAGTTTCTCCTCAACTCGTCCTCACAGTGTTAACACCACTGCTGCTGCCGTTTCCACATCATGTTTGTAGTGAATATGAGCTGCTCGCTGCAAAATGAAACATTAATTTCATTCCACTTGCCGCTGCTACAAGTGTGCATGTGTGTTTTTCAATTAGATATAGAGTTTAAAGTGAAGAACAGTATGTGTATGGATAAAAACTGTTGAACATAAAATGCCTTTGAAATGAAATTCAGATGTATATACAGGGAAAGTTTTGAACAATGTAACTGTAAAGGGGCATGATGTAGTATTTTTACTTTGAAAGAAAAAATAAAACAAAAACTAAATCATCATTAGAGTGTTCAGAATGAAGCGCTCAGAAGTTCTGCCAAAGATTGAAGAGGTATGAACTGAATGTATTTAATCTGACCACTAGAGGGAGTAGTGAGTCACTCCTATGGTGATCAAAACGAACACCACGGGGTCTTTGACCAAAGTGTCAGAAAGTGGTCAAATAGGATGAGAACCACTAAGAAACAACTTTTATAGTCCAAGAAATAACAAAATGAAGCTAGGAGCACTGTAGCTGTTTACTCCACTGGACACAGCTCCAAATGAAAAGAAAGGAGTTTAATGCTGAAATCAGTGTTTCCAATACAGAGGTGAGTTAAATTATAAGACTTATGAAGGTAAAGTTATCATGTGATATTTCTTATCTTTGCTACATTGCTGTTTGTTGATCCACAGTTTATACTGAACTGTGAACTTTCTGACTTTGTTTGGACAATTTTTTAGTGCATTTCCTGACAACACAAACTGTACAGAAAACAGAAGAGGTGTTGAGAGTTTTGAACATCCAAACTACACACAACCCCTTTAAACTTGTGTCAAAGAAGGTATCAAATTTTTTCAGATATCTGGATTTTACTGGAGTATTTAGTATGTTTCACTTTTTTTTTTACTACTTTGTCCCGAGACAATAATGAAATATTTATAACAGGAACAAGAGGTACAAATGAATAAGTCAAGGGACGCAAATAGTTTATTTTATTTTATGTTAAGGTTTCCCAAAGAACATGTCAGCACAGATAAATCCTTTATCATGATTAATCTAAAAAAATGTAATACAATTAACTGATCTGCAGCGTAGAATGACTGAACATCTCTGGCATTTGGGGCAGTTTATCCAAGTAGAGTTAGCGCTGCACATCTGTAAATGGGCAGCTGATCTGGTAGTTACAGGCAACAGAACAAACCCATAAAGATGGAAGACGCTAAACAGCACGATGGCCCTCTGGATGGTACGAAAACCCAAACCAGAACAGTCGTT
>JAPTYQ010000017.1:10066731-10080344 GCA_029814465.1 Ostorhinchus cyanosoma | reverse complement strand
TCTCTTCTCTTCTCTTCTCTTCTCTTCTCTTCTCTTCTCTTCTCTTCTCTTCTCTTCTCTTCTCTTCTCTTCTCTGAGGTTCAATTTAAATATTAACCCAACTTCTTCTAACACTATTTATATGTAGCATTAGTTGATTTGCAAAAGAAATACTGACACACTGACATAAACTAGTCTGTATTTAAGAGGCCTTGGGGTCATGCTAGTTTCCCAACACATGCATAAAGGAAGTTAAATCATAATAGAAAACATTAAAGAAGCATCCTGCCTTTATTAATAGAAAGTCCACCACACAATGTTGGCATTTAATACTGCAAAGCCTGCTACAAGCTTCATTTTTGATAGCGGAGTAGAGTTAATTTCAGGTTAGACTAAAAGATACAGGATCATATCTTTGTACGCAAACAGTGAACAGATCAGTAATCGGGATATTAGTACCCATCATGTAAACAATGATATGAATATGATGATTTATCTGTGTTCGATATAGACGCTATATCCTTAATATGGCTCATAACCGAGGTACTGGCACACATTTGAACACTATCGGCGATATTTAAAGTAGCTGAATGGGCTCCTACTCCTCTCTAAACTTGTTTTTTTTTGGTTTTTTTGTTTGTTTGTGTGTCGGTGTGTGTGAGAGAAAGAAGTTTGGATGGAAAGCAAGTAGGACAGCAGAGGCCCTTGCTACAGACCTGCAGGCAACCTGAAATCACACAAACTGCAACGCCAACAGTGTGTGTCTGACCGTGCGGAGTTGTAGGTGTTTGTTTGTATCGTCTTATACTCTGTGTTTGTATTTGTGAGTGTTGGAGTGTGTGTCTGATCCAGTTTGGCTGTGTGTTACATTAGCTTGTATGTTTAGATTCAGTGTGTGTGTGTCTATGTGTGCGTTGCGAATGCTTGGCACTGAGCTTTTTTACCTTCTGGGCTTTCACCTAACACAATGAAATAACACAACGTCCTCTGCAGAGTTTAATTAGTGTGTCGGTGTGAATGTAGGTGTGTGTGTGAGCGTGTTTCCTGTTTGTGTGTTTGCATATAGATGGGCATTAAAGTGTGTTTGCATATACGTGTGTGTAATAAGACAGGTGATTCTTCTGTGCTGCAGACCCTGTCGCACTCTGACGGATGGGGTTTTCAAAGCATAGTGAGAGAGTGTGTGTGTGTGTGTGTGTGTGTGTGTGTGTGTGTGTGTGTGTGTGTGTGTGTGTGTGTGTTATGTATACGCATTTCTCTATACGACCATCTGTGGTGCGGTGCTGGTTTAGACTGAAATATTGCTTCATTCATCACCCAGTAGAACCCACACACACTGTCATCACTCTGTGGATGTGTGTGTATTTCTGCGTAGATATACTTGTTGTGTGCGTCGTCATACACATTGTGTGTGTGTGTGTATGTGTAGACTATGTGATGGAGAGTGACCACAGATCCATTGTACAGAATCTTCCATGTGGAAAACCCTCTCCCTCTGCCTGCCTCCGATCATTCATCTACTGTATATGTGTGTGTGTGTGTATGGGTGTGTGTGTGTGTGTGTGTGTGTGTGTCTGACCTGGGGCTACAGAATAAGTGATGGTTTCCTGCCTGTACGAAGCAGGCTGACTGGGGAGTCACAGCTACGTTGGGACTGACACTAACACACACATAAGCACATTTCGCACATGCAGCAATATGAGCAGCCTGCTGCACCGTCTCATGAAGATGACATCATCATCCACTAGACACAATGTAAAAAAGTGAGATGCCACCCATAATGGTTTTTATGGGTCCCATGATTCCACACAGGGACGATCTAGTTGGATTTACTGACCATTTCTTCAGCAAGTGCCACTAAATTATATAAGAACCAGTGTGACTTGCAAATACCTTTTTTTTTTCATTGTATGTCATGTGAAAGAGAGAATTAGAGCCCGTAACATGAAGCAGGATTAAGAATCACAGTAACTATTGGTTCAGTGCAGGATTTCTGGTATTAGGAATGTGTTTAGTTTTTTTATCATGGTAAATCCTCATGGTTACCTTGAATTATCCAAACACGTAATGTTCCAGATAGTAGAAAAAGATGTCTTTGTGAACACACTCACAATAAAAATAAGACTACAACTACGCTACTTAAACACTTGTGAACGTAACTAAAACTAAACTGAAATGCAACACTAAACGAAGGACTAAATAAATTTAAAGTCTACTGAAAATTTCAAAAGTATAGTAATTATGTTAATGTATAGATAGAGTGTTTAGATTGCACTTTATTGGCCATTTACTACAGTGGACCTGAAGAGCAAACCACAGCAACAAATTGCAAAGCACACAAGAAAAAGAAAAGCACATATGTAAGAAAAAAAAACACACAAGAACAAAATGCACATGAGAAAAAGACACACAAGAAAAAGAAAAGCACGCACACAAGAAAATATGCACACAAAAAACCCACACACGCACAATGAAAAGAAAATCGGGCGAACAAGATAAAGGTTTTGTCGGAAAAGGTAGGTACCTGCTGTGACCAGGATCTGGATCCTGATTGGACAGAAGCCCTGTCCCTCTTCCTGTCAGAAAGACAATCCAATCAGCATCCAGATCCTGGTCACAGCAGGTATCTACCTTTTCCGGCAGGACCTTTTTCTTGTTTATGGGATTTTCTTTTTCTTGTTTGCATGATTTTCTTTGTGTGTGTGTGTTGTCTTGTTTGCGTGATATTCTTTTTCTTGTGCGCTTGTGATTTGTCGTTGTGGTTTGCCCTTCAGGGCCACTGTAATTTACTTATGTCTTAGATGATAATGAGACAAACTATCGATTGATTTTTTTTTCCCCTAATAGAAAAGAGGTCATTCACACCCTCACGTGCCTGTACACAAGGCGTTGGTTCAGGAAGAGATGCACTGATGGAACTAAAGTGCATTTTAGTTTCTAGCTTTAAAAACATTATAACGTAGCAGTAAGATACAGTTATAACTGATCCACTTTATAACTGTATCTGTCAGAATGTAACAGAATATTGTTATTCACCTGAACTGTGAAATTACTAAGAAAGCATTAATCAGTAAAACATTTAAGCTGAACAAAATGGTTTTGTTCTTTGTCCTAGTTATGATCCTGAGTTTTGCTGGGGTGAATTGAGAAATATATATGAGAAAACAAATTATCTGTATGTTTTTCAATGATAATCTATTTGGACACTGAGGTTTATTTTGTCATGTCAGTAAAGCAGAATGTGTTCCTGAGGATTTCGGTCCATTCCGTAGACTAAATGTGAATCTGCTTCTGTACAAGAACCTACCTCCTGGTAATTTGGACACATTTCATTAATCACAACAAACAGCTTACTCGTGACCCATGCAGGAGCCGGCAAGAGCGCTGTAGGACTCACAAATCTGTCTGCAATTAGCAAGCAAGAATCATTTTGGAAATTTGCAATCTGTGTTTTAGATTTAACCAAACACAAGACAGTGAACAATCAGATGCTATTTGTCTTATGTATTGCACGCAGTTTACATCCAGAATGAATATGAAATAGTGTTATTATCAGGACCACATGTCATATAAACTTAAATAAAGACGGTACCTTATAACATAGCAAGAAATAATGTTGTGAAACCCTTAGGCACAAAGAGTAGCTGGGATATATCAGAAAACACATTGTAGAATTAAAAAGAAAATTGTCTATAATCTAATTTGTTAAATGGGAACAGTGCTTTGAATTAGTTCAAGTGAAAATGATTGACTGGACAATAAGATTACACTGTTTTCTAAAAGTTACTCTAATATTAAATTAAAGTTGTAGGTCTGTGATTTTCTGCAATCTTTAAAAAAGGAAAAAAAAAACCCAAAAGGCTATTTTGTTCAGACTTTTGTTGAATCTGATTTGATGCTTGGATATGTTCTTTAGGACTGTCTGTCTGGATTGTTATTTAAAAGTCATCAGATTATGTTTACAGATTTGGTCAGAACAAGTGTCAGGAATCAAAATGAAGTTACTGTGTAAGAACTAGGCCTGTATCTTAAAGTTGTAATGCTGCTTCCTGCCACTAGGGGTGGCTCCAAAAAGTCCTGACTCCCATTGACATTGAACTTCTGTCTAAAAAAAAGTCAATAATTGTATTTCCAGGAATCATTGTGGTCTCTTTTATTTTATTTGAACCCTCTGGTGAGTGGTCTGGTCCATCTTCAAATCATAGCTCTCGTGCCTCTCCAGCTCTGCCCCTTTTGTCCAAATATGGTCACTTCCATCTCTAAAAAGCTAGAATCCCAATTGTCACATTGGGAAGTGTTGGCAGTTCAGAAACCAGCAGGTGACATCACAGTTTTCCCAGTTCAATTGCATACAGTCTATGGTTCAGGTGGCGCAGGCTGATGTAAGTACGTGACTACACTAGTGACGGAGTTTCGTTCTTTTTGTTATTTCTAGATTTGCCTGTAGACCAGTTTCCCCCCAATGTGCTTGCAAACAATTTCTAAACCTATAAACGGACTTATTTACCATACTGTCCGATTAATGAGGAGGAAGAGCCATGTATTAGTGTTTAATACTAGAACAAATACATTAAAAAAAACATGTTTTTGTTTGGCTTTTTGGCTTTATCAGCAAAAATCCCGCGAATAGACAAATAAATAACTGGTGATGGAACCACTAGAAGTAAAGTGCTGTGAGATCACCTCTAAATGTAATTTGGAGTAACTTATTGCCTAGACTTGTCTGAAATCATTCTGCAGAAATACTTTATATTACAAACAAGAAAAAAAAAAAAGAGCATTTGGCAGCTTGAACATAGTTTTTTATTTTTTTGCAGCTGTAAATATGGAGCATAACCTCTGCTTCCTGTCTTTAACAGATTTGGTTTTGCTTATGTTGCAGTGTGACGGTAAACTGATGTACAGTATATTTTGATGGGGGAGAGCACAATAAGTACTCACAGGTGGAACCAAAAAAAGCAACTGGAGTCTTTTTTTCTGTAGCAGCATGTGTTCATTACCATATGCAGTATAAACAACACCCTGGCTCCCTACACTTAACAGGATGGGCTTTACAGTTTTCTTCCAGCCAACACACCTCTCCTCCTCCTCCTCCACCTCCTCCTCATCTCTTTTTTTAAATTTACTTTCTGGCATTTTTTTTTTTCTTCCCTTTGCGTTTCTGCACAAAAGAGCATACATACAGACTACAAAAAACGGCAGGCTGCTGCTCCACGTCAGCCTCCATCTGGCATGTTACAGTCACCTGAAAACCCGTCACCTTCTCATCATGGTAGACTACTGAGGTCTCTGATGACCTCCGTTTGAACCGCAATGTCTTATTTATAGAGAAATACACTGAGTACACCTAACACTCAACGCTGTGTTGTTTAATGAGAACAGTACAGACATATAGCATTTTGACATTTTGTACTACAATTCAGACATACTGTCAGGGATCTCCATTTCCTATATGAAAATTAAAAATAAATGTAAAACACTACTAGGTTGTTAGGTTTTTACACTTTGAACATTTATTTGAGATTGAATTTAGGTACATATTTTAGCACTTTTTTCACCCTTTGATTGCTTTTCTACGTATTAATTAATATTTCACAGACAGTGTTTTTCATTCAATAAAACCAAAACAAACCAAACACCCTGCAATTATATCTGTCCTCCGGAGGTATTAAAAGCCATGATGACAAAATGACATCGTAAAAACAGCTCAGTTATGGTCCCCTTTGTGCCTTTGTTTGATGTTTTTTTGCCCCTAACCCTTTCCTTTCACGGTTTTATCTGTTGTAGCTTTTTCTCTTCTTGTCTATCACTTTCTCATCCTCCTTCTCCCTTTTTTCCTTCATACCCACTCCCTAAATCTGTCCATCATTCTTTCTCTCTGAAGTCCATTCTTCTGATAGAAAAGCAGACAAGGGTGTTGAACAGAGAGAGCCTCTTCTTCATCCCCCTCACAACAGATCTTTGATCTGATTTATCGTTCAAAGCTTCGTTGGGTTCAGATCCTGATTTGTCTTTGCTCTGTCATGACAGAATGAAAAGAGAACAACAGGCAGCAATTGATGGATGTGGAATAAAAGACAGTTGAGGACAGGATGGGTGTGATGGATGTGTTTTCATCATTATTTTTACTGATGGTAACATTAGTAAAACTACTGTATTTTGCACACACTACTTTGGTTTCATCCCATACCTCTTAACTCACTGGTCCCTTTTTACTTTATCTTTACTGCTCTCTATGCCTTACACAAAACATATAATATATATGTACCCAAGATAATATTGTGATCTGTGCCAAACTTTATAGTAAAATTTATTCTGGATTTGTTGAAAAAACATGACAATGCTGGAAGGATTTGTTTCCTCTGATATTGCCCCAAAAACTATATACAAAATATATTTTACTCCATTGTATTTGCTCTGCAACATAGAGCGTCAATAAAGAAATACACAATAAAACCTAATGTGTTTGTAGTTGCTGTAGCTTAATGTATTACATAAGTGGTCAACATGTTTTTTTTTCTTTTTTCTGGATGTCTACACTGTATAATTCAAAAGAAGCAAAGGATCATAATTTAAAAAAAAAAAGAAACACAAGAGCTGAATTATGTTAAATGATTGTTTTTCAAAGCTGTTTTGTAGAAGTAAAAAAAAAAAAACATTTCTGTTGTTTTGTTGTACAGCTGTATGTGCAGTATTGTCGAAGGTTAGAATGAATACAATACTTCCATAAAACAGATGCAGTAGCAACTTTTAATTCAACCTATTTTTTGCCAGTTGTCTTATATGCATCACAGAAGAGGAAACACATTGCACTATGTTATAAATGTGGTGAGTCATTC
Source organism: Ostorhinchus cyanosoma (assembly GCA_029814465.1). Taxonomy (NCBI): domain Eukaryota; kingdom Metazoa; phylum Chordata; class Actinopteri; order Kurtiformes; family Apogonidae; genus Ostorhinchus; species Ostorhinchus cyanosoma. The sequence goes on along the minus strand of JAPTYQ010000017.1, from coordinate 10,073,526 downwards.
AGAGATTCACATTCAGACTTACTCTGTTTTGTAAAACAATGTGTAGCAAACATTCATTACCAGTCCTTGCACACCCTTCTGTTTTCTTTTCTCATGATTACAAGTTTATGGCATAGTTGGCAATGCATGCTTGGTGGAAAAAAAAAAGTCTCTTAACGTTGAGTTCCTCTTTGGACGCACTCACCATTTTTCTTTCCATTGAGGATTTTGTAAACCCGAGTAAGACAGGAGTAGCAGTAGTTTGGGCAGATGTAACTGCAGTGGGAATAGGATGATGGAAATGTATTGGATTGTTAAGCAGTCGCAGTAGAAAAAGTGACACATCTTACAATCAGAGATCTTATTAGTAATGAAAGCACAGCTGTATGCAGCAGAAGTGTTACATGTGTCTTCATGGTGACTGCATCAGTAATTTTCTGCATAGTTTAACACACAGAGAGGGACCAGAAGTTTGTGGTGCGTTCAGGTGCACCTCGTAATCTCAAAAAAGCATTGCATTGTAGTCTAAGCAAAACAGATAAAAGGTTAAAGATTAACCTACTTTATTATCCACATATGGACATTCAGTCTCTGCATTTTACCCCCATCTGTATACACACAACACTTAGCATTAGCATTAGGGATTAGCATTTATGCTTAATAATGTCTAAGGTTGTTTCGAATAGGGAATTTATCATGTTAAATATGTAAACCTAAGTCTGTTCAGTGTATGAGTATAGAAAATAGAGGCCTGTGTTAATATTTTAAGGTTTTACTAATGAATTCTCTGTCCGTAGCCTCCAGTTGTTACAGCAATACTCTTCAAACTGGCATATTGTCATTATAGGTCAATACTATATCTAAAATGCATCTGTCCAGTTTCATATGACAGATTTTACTTGATACAGTACCTGACTTGCCTCTTCCACATCCACATCCAACTTTGTGACAGTTTCTCCTCCAAGTTTCTTCAAAAAGATTTACTTATATAACAATATGAAATAGAAGGAGGAGGAGGAGGAGGAAGAAGGAGAGCTAACTAGATTTCATCTTGCCAACAGGAGGCAGATAAGAAAATAACAAATAAATACAAAATCAGACAGCAAGAGGTACAGTGTATATGTGCTGCTGTAGATGTACTGCATACACAAAATACAGCATTTCATGTGCTACTATTTCTGCTTTTGTTTCTCTGTAAATACATCCACATGTATTGTGAACACCCAGACAAATGGACACAGAATGTTTATTTACTCATACTGAATATCAAATTCTCTCAAATTTGTGCACACACCTAAAAAAATGTTCCCGTATAAACATGACACTGGGTGCACACACAGGCAGACTTGTGAACTGTAAAGCATGAATATCTAAGCAGCACAGGGTGAAGCGTCTCTCCCAGCACTTCCAGCCTCATGTTTTTCAAACAGTCAGAAAACTCTGGAAAACACGAGTCTCTCCGCTCCACTGGGGGATCGCACCAGCGCTAACAAGGAACCAGAGGAGCTCCAGCAGTTGTTAAAATAATAATATTTTTCTTTAAAAAGTCCCCTATCTTCTGTCATATCTGGAAATCTCAGTCTTTGTTCATCGCTGACACCACCTTCCCCTCCTTCAGTTCTGTCAATAACGGCGCTGAAGCCATCATGTGTCCTCTCTTTAATCTGTTTTTAGCTTTCATGCTGCAGGGATGGTGGTGTTTCTCAGGTTAGCCCGAAGAGGCCAAAACTCTCTCTCCTGGGTGACATGTTCTCCTTTTAATCTGGTGGTGGGTGTTGGAGTTACTTTGGAAGATGCTCTCCCTTGTTAATCCTTGCCAGGATTTGCTGAATATGTGAGAACCTCGCCGCCTCCTCGACTAAATTTAGGTACTTTATGGCGTACTTTCAAAACAAAACAAAGATCACTATGGAATTAATACTCTGGTATTAGTTTTAGACAATTTTAAACCATGAAATATTGGATGACTGCACACCTACTTTTTTTTTTTTTTGTAAACAGCAAAAACATGAAGTTGTCTCTCACTGCTGTTGGTGCAGGGTTTTTTTTTTTAAATAGATGAGATCAGAGTGTGCAGATAAATCTGTTTGGCCCAATTTAGTTCAGATCAAAAGGAATATTAAAGTTTTCTAGTAATACAGCAGGAGAGTTGCAGACATGTTAACTACAGTACCTCAAAATAAAAGTGTGACTCTTGTAAGGACTTTGACAACTTCACCATCTGCTGCTAAAGCAAAATGAAAAGCAGTGCCAAAATGAAGCATTTACTATCCAAGACATTATTATTAGCTAGTGCATTGTTTTTAAAAAGCTACATGTGAACTGAATGAACTTCAGTTGCAATAATATTAGTCCACATCCACACACATAAGCTTAATTTTTATTGAAAATGAAAGAATGATGTACTGCCGGTTCAGATTACACCTTGGGAATATTTTTGTTCATGATGTAGTTTTGGAGTTTTATAACACCAATCTTCAGGTACTGTCTGTGCTCCGCGTTGACCTTGCATCTTCTGCTCAGCTCGAAGCAACTGTGAAAACACATCAGATTTCGGGCAGAATCGATTTTCAGGATTACACAGAAGATGTGGATGTTGAACTGATAGCAGACATTTAAAGGCCAATTCAACACATATACAGAGCTGGAAACAATAGACTATCTGTCATTTTCTGTAGAAATTCAATACATAGTCCTTCAAATGACATTTTGCTTTTTGTCTTTCAGATATTTCTAGATCAGTTTTCAAAATCAGATGTTCTTAATTTATGATACTTATTATCTAGAAAATTAAGTTTGTTAACTCAACTTATCTTTATATTGTGTTAAACAAAACATTTTGTGTCATGAACATAAGAAAATCAGATGGTTGAACAACTTTTATCTCTGTGACAAATGGTTCATGACTTTATCACAGTGGCTCATTAATACAAACAGATTTTTCTCCCCTTGAATGCAACATGATTTATTGAAAATGTAAAGTTATTATGAGATTAATTTGATGTTTCAGTTCTAAACTACAACACACCCGAGACTGCAAGTGTTTGCTATACAGGATATGAAATGTTTGACACTGTTGTTGAATTCTCCGTAGATTTTCGGTAGATGTAATTAAATAAGATACTCTTTTGCTATGTGTATTCAGTATAATATACACATTTTTTATATTTTTTTTCCTATACGTATCAGATATACATACATATTTTTATTGCTGTCCCAGTTTTTTCTGCAGTTGCACATATTAGATTGGTGATTTCATGGAATATTTCTTAATATAGCTGTATTTCCCTGAGGGATTTATTAGTGCTTTGTAAACACCCTCTGTGGTCATTTTTCTTTTATTTGTGTCTGTGTTTATTTAGGCTTAAGTTCACCAACAGTAGTGTAACTTTAACCTATAAAGACCCAGAGCTACTTTTGTGGCAGTTCCCAGATGAATTTTTCTCCAATTTAATACCATTAATTATAATATTATCCTCCATATTTGGCATTTTTCACTGTAAATTATGTATTGTCCTATATATAATTCCCTATATGTTCCTGTAAACAGAGTACATTTAAAGGATATTATATCAAAATAGAGAAAACTGAAGAAAAAGTTGCTTTTTCAGCAAAGATATCAGTAACTGAACATAAACAAAGTGTCTCCATCCACTGTCACTGATCAAACTCCTTGGGTTTTACTGGGGAATCAATGTTGTAGAAGATGACGGTGTTTCCATGGTAACTCTGTAAGCCTCTGAACGTCCAAATGGGTCATATCTGATGACCATGAAAAGATGACAAACTGCATTTTCCACCAATTATTTACATATATTGATAGGATTAGTGGATCAACAGGGATTAAACAGTGTAAATCAGTAGATGCTTTTGGTTGCCATTGGCTGTTTGGGTCTTTATGGGTTTTACTGAAATATTCAACATTAAAAATGCACTGACATTTTTATCTGAGGCTGATAAAGGAACTGAACAACCAGTAAAATTTATTCACTTGAGCAACAGGGACAGATATAAACTAATGTGATGCCCAAATCCAGTTCACACCAAAGATTTACAGTAAAATACAGCAGTATGAGGATGAGGAAGTAAAAAAAAAATAAATTTTATAAATAAATAAAGGCAAAAGTTGCATCAGTGCAAAATCAGCCACCCAAGTCTGTTCCAAGCTGTCAGCTGGTAGAAGTGGCAGAGTTTAGGGATCTATATCATACACAGCGTTCTCATCAACCATCTCCCTCATGACGCTCTGTCTTGGTACTTAGTTTTGTTCGTACTTATTAGAGGTGACACTAACTTCTCTGAACAACTGAACCACTCCGGGAAAAGATAGAAGAAGTTGCCAAACGAGGGGAGATTTTGTTGTCTCAAGTTAGCGCATGAATTTGCATAATCCCCAATGGGTATTCCATTGAAGCACCCATGGATAGAAAGTCTGAAGCATTTCATTTTTCATGTTTTCGCAAGTTACACACTCTCCTCATTCATATTTTAAGACACTACAAATTATATCCAGCTACAAACAGCCTGAACCGCCGGCGGTGCAGAGAGTTATTTCAATGGAAAAGATGCAGTTATGTTGTTGGAAAGTGGGGGGTTTTCACATTGTTGCAGACAAGTGCTTTAAATTGCTTCATTGTTGATCTTTGGTTTGAAAAGAATGTAACTTATTTTGAATGATTCTAATTGTGAATCCTCATGGTAAGGTGAATCATAAACACAGGAGGAGGCATATTTTGTCCCCAATCACATTCATTATTAACCCATAAAGACCCAAACATCCACCACTGAACACAATTATCTACTGTTGTAAATATTTTAATACCTGTTGATCCACTAATCCTATCAATACATATAAATAAAAATGCAATTTCATGGTCATCAGATATGACCCCTTTAGATGTTCAGAGACTCCGTAGTGAACGTGGAATCACTGTCATCTTCTACAACATTGACTTTCCAGTAAAACTTATGGAGTTTAACACATGAAAGTGGATGGAAACAGTTGTTTTATATTCAGTTAATGACATATTTTGATGAAAAGTCACTGTTTTTGATATGATAACCCTTAACTTTACTCTGTGCTTTAATGAACATCTACATAATCAGTGAATTAAATACAATAAAATACACGATTTACATTGAAAATACAGAGGATATTATTAGAATAAATGGTAATAAATCACTTAAGAAATTTTAAATATAGAGAAAAATTCATTTGGGAACTGTCATAAATGTAGCACTGAGTGTTTATGGGTTAAAAATTCATTATAAACGTACAACTACTCACACTTTTACTAATATTCTTCATCATTGTCATGATTAAAGTAAATGACAATTCTGACATTAGGACTTTGGCCTTTTGATCACTACTATCACTTTTATACGCAGAACAGTTTTCAATAAGGACGTTTATTGGAATTTTTGGAATGTTTAATAAAGTTTTTTGCGTATATTCTTTGGGTTGTTAATGTATTTATGCTGCTCCTTTTGTTGTTAGTATAAAAAGTAAATTCAAATCTTTCCAAATGCCACTTTAAGGAGCAGAAATGAGGAAGTTACAAGTGGCCACAAATCGTTTTTTCTTTCATGAAGTAGACACACCTCTCTACTCCTTTTGAGGATTGAATCTGCTTCAATTAAAATTGTTGAATCCACTCAAACTATTCATTTGAGCTATTCATTCATCGGAATCATTGACTCGGAAATTTCCCTAATGGAATTTTCCAGTAAAAGAAGAAATGAGGCATTATCAACTGTCCCTTGCTGTCTCTTTTTTTCTTTTCTCGTCTTTCTCTTGATCCAGAGAAGAGAAATCCCTTGCTCCTTCATTCACCAGCGCCGTGTATGTGTGTATAAATATGTAAATGGATGTTGCCTAACCAGCCAAAACTAGGCCATCTTCTCCTCTGTGAACACCTGAATTGAAGCGAGACAGAGATTATGGGAAAAGAAAGAAAGAAAGGCCAGAGGTGAAAGGCTTGCCAAAATATCTTCCTCCGGCAGGCGGGCTGGTACTTTGCTCAGATTAAACTGACATTGTTCCACATCACATGGGCTAGACAAAGTCGGAACTAAGTACACTTCTCATCGCACTTGTTTATTCTGAAGAAAATCACGCAGAAAATTATTCAGATCTGATACTTAAGTTGTATTTGTGTGAACAAATAGCGGCCTTGTCATACTTTTGCAGGGGATAATTTGACGTCTCATTATCAAACAGTGGTTGAAAGTAACACAGTGTATTTAATGAAGATCTGCACTGAGGTATCCACTACATCCAACCCACTACACTTATAATGACCTGTAACTTTTCACATTATTTTTGCACTTACATTTATCTTGTTAAAAACACTTAATTTGGGAATCATTTAGAAGCAGTGCTCTTTATACTTATGTTTGATACTTCAAAACATGTATTTAGTAAAGAAACATACGGTTCAAAGTCTACAATATCAGCTTGAGCTCAGCCTAATGTAGATGTAGAGCAGGGCTGTCAAAGTCATTTTAGTTCAGGGGCCACATTCAATCCAATATGATCTGAAATGGCCCAGACCAGTAACGTAAGAACAGTAAAAACAAACAAAAAAAAAATTTAAATTGTGTAATGAAAGTGTTTACATCTATAAAGTTTCCTTGAAAATGTGGACACTATGAACAGCATGAAATTTCTTAAGAAAAATTGAAAAATAAGTGCAATTTTAACAATGTTATGCTTCAGTATTTTTTTAAGTATACTGTTACGTATCTATCTATCTATCTATCTATCTATCTATCTATCTATCTATCTATCTATCTATCTATCTATCTATCTATCTA
>JAPTYQ010000017.1:9973546-9987156 GCA_029814465.1 Ostorhinchus cyanosoma | reverse complement strand
ATGTAGTGCACAATGTGGACACAGGCTTAGCCTCCATGAACCACAGAAAACTGGAGGAAAACTCTTTATACTTTGACCAAGACAAGAGGAGAAAATGTGACTCAGATGGATCCACCTCAGAGGGTCTTCTGCAGGATGTTTTAGTCAGACTACACTGCCATAGGTACTTGTGATCCTAATGAAATTTACCATTCAAAGGTGTTTTTTTGCCTTTCTGTCTTTATGTTTCCTCAATAACGAGAAGGTAGTTCATATGGACGGTGAATTTAGAAAATCCAGGATTCTACCCAGAGCTGCATATTTACATTCATTTCTCAGGCAGAAGTATAGATACTAGGCTTTTGTAGAAGTTGAAGTATTAACTCAAGTTTTTTACTCAAGTAAAAGTGTAAAAGCACTGGTTTCAAAATTACTTTAAAAGTAAACGTAAGGGGAAAAATGCCATTATCACAAACCAATAGGATGTTGGAACGGTATATGTTTATACTTTTAATTAAACCACAATCAAATTTACTCCATGTGAATGGTTCGATGTATCTGGATAGTTATTTTTATTTCAACGATGACAAGACAGAATGAAAACAAGCTTAAATAAAATAGGAGTAACAAGGCTGTTTTTAATATTTTTGTAGTAGAAAGTACAGATACTTGTGTGAAAATGTAAGGAGTAGAAGTAACAAGTCATCTGAAACATAATTACTCCAGTAAAGTATAGATAAAATTTATACTTAGGTAAAGTATCCAAATATTATATATAAATAATATATAATATAAAGACACCTGTGAGTCTACCACCAGAGAGTGGAGATTACATCTCTAATGCTTTTGTTAGGGTTTAGAAAAGATAATGGTTAAGTTAAAATATTACATAATACATTAGGCATCTATTTTATATGATATTTTCCATATTAAACCAATGGCAAGTGTAATAACTAAACCTACACATTAATGATTATCATATATACTTATGACTGAAGTAAAGGCAATCCAATGGAATATGGAATCAGAGTGTAGTCGGTACTTATAAATGCACATTTCCTCATCCTGCTGTGTTTTCTTTTTCCACACCTCTTACTCTCTTTCTGCCAGGACGCCCATCATCGCAGGCGGCCTCTTTGTGATTGACAGATCCTGGTTCAATCACCTCGGCAAGTACGACACTGCTATGGACATCTGGGGCGGGGAGAACTTTGGTGAGTCTGAGAGGAGCCTGGAGACTGATGAGGCGTTTATAAGGTCTCTGAGGTCTTTATAGGCTGTTTAATCCAGCTCAGTTGGACCCATTTCAACTTTTGGAAGGGTTTTACATTTACTGTACTCAGGTAAAAACTAGACAAAGCAGCTTTGATTCCATGGCCAAAGTAAGGAATCAAATTTTATTATTTTTATATTGAACATTTTTCCTCAAACGGTTACAGATCTGAACCTTTTCCATATCTTCCTCTTCTAATACTTTACTTTTTGGTGCATAGCCATGAAACATAAGCATCAAATAGACATTTTTAGTATTTATCCATGCATGTTCTTAATTCCAACAAAACTCTAGCATTGCTACTGATACACACATAGACATATAAGATGCACACTGAGGACAAATATAATAACATTTACATAAATGATTTCCTTGATTAGAAAGAACATGATGCAACAGTTCTTTCAGACATGTTTTTTTTTATTTTTTAATAATAATTATTATAATGGATTAGATTTTTATAGCACTTTTCTTTGAATGCATACTCATAGCACATACAGTGGATCCACTATTCATTCGCTCACACATTCACACTCTGGTTGGGGTGGTTTTTGTGTATAGAATGTCCTTTGCAGTGGATAGTTTTTTGTTTGTTTTTTTGGTCTCCCACAGAGGACAGAAATTCATTGCTGGTTCTTAGAAGGATAATAAGACTTCTTTGTTTCCCCTGGAATGATGTGGGGGAAGAAATAACAAAAAAGCAAAATTATTACCAAATAAACAAAGCAAAAAACAGCAGCATTGGCCCAGAGTTTCTCAATCGTTGCAACTGTGATTAGACTCCACTTATTGATGCCCACAGGAGGAATTATAGTAGATGACAATTACATTAAAACACTCCGAACTCCATTTTGTATCTGATGAACTCTTCGCTGGATGTTTATACCCTGCTCAAAACACTGGGACATAAAGTGAAGTTTTCCCTTTTTTCCAGGTGAAAATAATTATATCCTTATTTAATTTGATTAATATCTAATATCTTAAACTGATCCAGAATCAGCTCTTGTGAACATGCAGAGAGCTTTAATTCCATGTAACTCTGATACTCTGACAGTATATTTTCATTTCCTTCATCATTTTACTGCTAGAGAGAGCTGGTGAAAATGTAATAATTTATATGATTTAATATTGAGGCCATACTGATGCATACAAAAAATATCATTGCACATCACCGCAGGGCATATCAAGACATGTTTTTAATGATTAAAAACATAAAATCTTTATTTATTCAGGACATTTAATATATATATATATATATATATTTTTTTTTTTTTTTTTTTTTTTTTTTAAAGCAATGCCTGGAGGAAAATAGAAAAGGCTTCTATGTAAATGTGTACATGACCTTTTGGATGGAACTTTCTTTCTGACTGCAATGTCATCTTCTGACCAAATATTTCAGCAGTATTTCAGCTTTTTTTTTCTGCAGTATCCAAATGTCAGACTTTGTTATTAAAAACACCAGCCGCATTTCCTCCAAATCACACTCATCGATGAAAGCACCACGGTTTTCATGGAGACAGGGTTGTTTTTTTTTTAGATGCTTATCACAACTGGATCATAAACAGACGGGCAGATAACGAAGAAGAAGAAATTATCCCACCGCTGATGTTAACTGATGGGAGCACAGAGGTCCTTTAGTATCAGCTGAACGGAGGGAACTTTTCATTTAGGAGTCTTTTACAGTCTGACATCCGTTCAGCGCCAACATCTGGCTCTCCTGCTGCCAGCCGCCTCCAGTCATCTTAAAATGGGTGTGTGTTCAGTAATAGACTGTTGAAGTCAGTTTGTTGATTACTGCACTGCTGCGCTTCTAAGATCAATGAAAACCTTTTTCCTCTTTGACTTTCTTTAACCCGTGTGCACACACAGATTTTAATTTTAATAGGCTCCAACACATTATTTTCCAGAGAAAGACATGTGACCTGAAGTTGATATATTATAGAGATGCAATGAAAAATAAACTGTTTTTCCTTAAAGAGAAGACATATTGTGAATCACATAAAAGAGATAGATCCCTCATTTATTCCAGAGCAGTTTTATTGATACTAATCTATGACTAATATCTGAGTCTCTTATTTTTATTGATGTATTCATTGATGTATTTATTATTTTTTTTAATTAGTTATCTTCTTTTTTATGGTGCAAGAGGGTGGGAGTCTTCATGGGTTTGGGCATAAAAAAGGGATGACTCTATTATGATTTTGTGGAGGACTGGATGTGAAATAAAAACACTTTGAACAAAAGAGGAGAAATATTCTCCAGAAAAATATATTTCAAGACAAAACTTTTATATCATCTTCAAATTGTATTTATTTAACCCTCAAAGACTTGAGAATTATCTGTATTGATTACGTTTTTTGAACATATTTTCACATTTGGCATAAGTTAAATAAGTTCAAGAACCAATTTTACATTTGTTTTGTCAAATAATTGGTGAATTCACCCCGAGTCCCTGAAAAAATAATGGTAGTAGTAATAAGAAGAAATTGGATCCTTTTTTCTCTGAACATAGATTATAAAGTTGTTTTTATTTTGAGGGGTGCAGCTATTAAATATTTTAGAACAATAGACTCTCTTTAACTGCAGGCAGGAAATTTAATTATGTAATTATTTACACTTTGAACAATTTTTGCTTCTTCTCTTTATTCTTAAATTGCTAAAAGCTGCTCAGTTCCTTTACAGTTTTGTTCCTCAAATATAGTGTTGGAAATAGAGATGTTTTTTTGAGTCACCAAACAGCAGACGTAACAGATACAATAACAGCAATAATATGATATGTGACTTTGTTTTCCAATTTAAAACTGAAGAAAAGCAGAGAGGCTTCTGCTGTAAAAGATGTAACAAGATAAAAGCAGTAAGACAATAATGGCACAGTCAGACGCACCAAAACAAAATGTTTGTTAAAGACAAGAAACACTAGGATTTGAATTAGAATATGAATTTAGAATTCTACGTTGGAATTGGAATTTCAGATTTTTAATTTTAATGTGGAATGTTACAGTTTAATGTGTTTTGAATGTATGAATTTTGATTGAATATTTTGCATTTAAAGCTTGGATATATGCTATGATGTTGAACAAAGACACTAATGTAGTTGATTTGCTCGTTCTATTCAGGTCTTCATATGTAAATTATATTCAAATATTTTGGTTTTATGCTACTAAATGCTTTTGCATTTGATTTTGGAATTTTATGGTTAGATTTGAATTTAAATTGAGAATTTTACAGCGGAATTAGAATTAACGTTCACATTTGGAATGTTGCAACGGAATGTGAACATGTTTTAATAAAAATTTTTGGATTTGAATTTTAATTATGTTTTAATGTCGAATCAAGATACTAATTTAGTTGATTAACCTGTTTGATTCAGGCTTTTCTAAATTACTTAATATTGCAGATTGTAGATTCATGACATATTTTTCTGTTTGGATGCATTTGTTAAATAAACCTCTCAAAGTCCTTATTTAGGCTTAAAGAAAATTGTGCATCTTTTGTAAGATTGCAACATGTGATTTTAGCAGAATGATAACGGTCTCAGAAAATATCCCATATTATAGCATGCAATATCACCACTTATTTTTTAAATATTTAATTAAAATTCAAACTTACTAAGATGCAAATCTGCATAATTTATAAAGTAAAAATCCACTTCAAATTAATATTTCAGCAAAGGAAGGCCCGATGATGATATTAGTCTGATACAAATTGACATCTCTGGAATAGGGTAGATTTACAACATTTTTTTGGTTCCTACATGAATTTATTCAGCCCATTTCCTGGTTGACAATGGTGGAGGCTGTGGTGGTGATGACAAAGCACAGTTTGTTGTTTTGGGTGGAAATTCATTTCAAAAGATGATCAGATGGATGAGATGCATGACAACTACAATAAGGAACATTTTTCCACCTTTCAACAGTTATCTGCAAATGTTGAACCTGCCCTTGACCTAAGAATTTAGGAATAATATCAGGAAATTCACCAGTGGTCCATAGGTTATACAAGTCCTGTGGAAATAGGAGAGGGAAAGTTTTAAGAGCAAGTTAGGTATAAAAGTGTTGAACCTATTGCTACTTAAGACCGCTAAATAACTATTATAAAATACAGTTTGTCGTCTTTTCATGCTCATCAGATATGACCCATTTGGACGTTCAGAGGCTCCGTAGTGAACATGGAAACACTATTATCTTCTACAACACTGATTGACTCGTAAAACTCATGGAGTTGATCAATGACAGTGAATGGAGACGCTTGGTTTATGCTCAGTTAATAATAGATTTGCTGAAAAAGTCCCCTTTTCTTCATGTTTCTGTTTTTGATGTAAAAACCCTCAACTTTACTCTTGGGTTTTATGAACACCAACATAATTAGTAAATTAAATGTAAGAAAATACCTGATTGCCACTGAAAAAACAGAAAATACTGAAGATAATATTACAATAAATGGTGATAAATCACTTAAGTAAAGTTAAATATAGAGAAAAATTCATTTGGGAACTGCCACAAAAGTAACTCTGGGTCCTTATGGGTTAAAATTACTCAAGAATGCAGCACAAGTTCATGAGTCTGACATTGCGATTCTGCTCAGACTTGATTTTTTCTGCAGTGCTTTAAATAATCACATGTACATGCCATACTCAGAAATGTTACAACCTTCTTTCACATACATCTATTTTTGCATGTTTAACACCATCAAGCCCTGCCTGAATGTACTCATTCATCACAACTGAAAGGCTTCCTTTCACCCTGACGAAATTTGAACCATAATGGGCTCGAGTCCTTGATGATCAATGCGAGGGTCCCTCTGAAGGTGAGAGCGTCCTCACTTTGTAGACCAGGTCCTCACTGCAGTGGCTAAAAATTCACACAGATTCACATGTTTCAGAGTCTGTGTCAGTATCTCAGTATCTCGCTGACTCCTCTTGTTCTCCTTTGTACTTTCTGTCTTTTCATCTCGACTTCTATCTCTCCTCTTCCTCATCAAACCCAGTTCGTGCTCTCATTTTCACTTCCCCTTGCTCTCTCTCTCTCTCTCTCTCTCTCGCCCTCTCCTTTTCCCATTCTCTGCCTATGATTCTCTCCCTCTCAGTTACACTAAAAGTTTCCAGCTTCTTTTTCTTTGGGGAATGTGTCTTAGTTCTCCTTCTCCCTCCTGAGTTTACAGACAGGCAGCTGCTTTCTGAATTAAATAACTCTGACTTACAAAACACAATAAAGTCAACTACAGTGATGTTTTCTGGGACTTTCATGTGTTGCTGTTGCTCAAATTGGAGAATGAGAGCACGATAAGGAGGTCATATGAACAAACACAGAGTATAGAGTTCTACATTTCCCCTCAGATGCACTAAATCAAACCAACAAATCAGAGTTCAACGGACAGGTCATCAAATATTCAGTGAGGTTTGGCCCACTTAGCCATGATGTGCAGGATATTAAACAAGTGAGGAGAACCAGAATGGAAAAGCTGCAGATAAACAACACAGAGACTCTGATGGCAGGATTCCAAACATATCGTACATTTGTGCTAAAATTTTCTTAAATGGGTAAAATAAAAAGCCAGTACAGTGGTGTGAATAAAATGAGTTATTTTATAATATGAATATGGAGTATTATATATAATAACTAAGAGGAAAGAATTCCTGAAGCCAATGCAGAAATATCACTCAGAAATACCACTGATGGCAACTTCACTTACATTAGTTTTCCCTCTAAAAATATCAAGTCAATAATAAATGTATTTTTTTTCTAATTGACACCTTGACTATAATTATGGTTAATAGCTTTATTACATAGTCCTTAGTGAAGTTTACAGTTTTACAGAGTAAATAAGGCAGCACTTAGCATTTCCTCACCTCTAGCTCCATTATTTCTGCTGTTTTTTTTCCAAATGTGGTCACTTCTGGATCCAAAAAGCCATTTTTCCAGTGGCCAAATCACAATACTGACAGTTTGGACACCAACCACTGACATCTGCCCCTGAACCAAGCTGTTTTTCTGAGTTAAACTATGAACTTTTAGTTTATCAAAGACTGCATAACATTTCTATCTGTGGCTCTTTATACATGGTGACATTTCTTTCCTTTCTTTGCCATAAAATCTTGTATTTTAGTTTTGTTTTTGTTTTCTATTAATACAGCAAATCTGTTTCTTTTGCACTTGGCTTTTTATTTTATTGATCTGCAAAATTTTAATTAACATAAACCATGAACACCTTTTTGAGATATTTTGCAAATGTGAATAAAACAACTGGATAGAAATGCACCTAATGACTCAATTTCCAAGATACAGTGTAATATGACGCTACTTCTGTACACGTGTGTTCATGGTCATTTTTGTGTGTATGTTTGCGCAGAGATCTCGTTCCGGGTGTGGCAGTGTGGTGGTAGTCTGGAGATCCTGCCCTGCAGCCGAGTGGGTCACGTCTTCAGGAAGAAGCACCCATACGTCTTCCCCGAGGGCAACGCCAACACCTACATTAAGTAAGCCTCAGTTTATTTTTATATTTTAGAGTGAAGTATATTTTCAGGGAATTCTACCAAAAAAATAAATGGTAAATGGACGGCACTTATATAGCGCTTTTCCACCTTCATGGTGTTCAAAACGCTTTACATAGCCTCACATTCACCCATTCACACACACATTCATACACTAGTTGGCGGCTGGAGCAAGACCTACAGGGAGCAATTTAGGGTTCAATGTCTTGCCCAAGGACACTTCGACATGTAGACAGTCAGAGCGAGGATTCGAACCGCCGACCCTTCAATCATTGGACCAACTGAGTCACAGCTGCCCCACCCCTAAAGTGCAAAGTGCAGTTCAAAACCCAACAACAAACTCATCACAGCTTAAGTCCTCACATGTTTTGTTTGAGGTAACTCCATGTCTAAGCATCAGCTGCCGGTAATAAACAGTTTATACATTGGCATTCATTTAAAACACTCTAGTGGAGAAAACTCTCAGGCTTCTCTCCTGAGTTCTTTATTGACTTTCTTTTGCTCATATTTAGGCCAAACTGTATGCCTACTTCTAGCATATTAAAAAAATGAGCAGCATAAAACACACTCCAACACAAACTTCACACACAATCATCCAGAAATCTTACATATTGAACCTTTAAAAAAAAAAAAATAATACTAAGAATTTGGTTTTTGTTGTTAAATATATAAAAAATAAATGGAAACAAAAGGGATTTTTCTGTTTTATGATCAAAAAGTACAGTTAGTCTTATTATTGATGGATTTACTGAGCTGTCATGCAGTATCATCTCCCCTTTCAGTTGTGTTTAAGTTGAAGTGTTGTTCCTGCAGTTTAAGGGTTTGTTCTTATCTTTAGCAAAAGTTTTAAACTGACCCACTACATGTATTGCTCACTGCATAACTGAATGCCTGCTTGACTAACTTTAGAACCAAACCAACAAATGGCTTGTCTGGCTTGTCAGTAAATTCCTAAAACCCCATAATATATTCTTACACTCAAACCGACATACCTAACAGACCGTCAAACTACCTTCCCACTGACTGATTCACTGCCTGACTGACATAATACACACAGAGGAAGCAGATATGCAGTGCTTGCACACTGAGCTGTGTGTCGCAGCCACTGAACGCCGCTCACATCATTGTTAAAGTGGATTTACAGCTGCCTGGGAGCCTTTGAGCTGCGAGTACAATATTATCCTATTAGCATAAGCTGTAGTCTGTTCTCTGCCCCTTTCAAACAGTTCATACAGAAAGATGTTTACAGGCAGCCCAATAATCCATTAACAGGACTATTATACTCAGGTTATGCATGGGAATTGATCTCTTATAAATAGATTAATCAAGGATATAATAAGATGCAGAGTCCATTCAAATGACAAATCAAATGAAGGGTCAACATAGCATGATGTGTTCTTATGAATCAATTATCATAACATTCTATAAAACAAGGTGTGATAAATAATCATCTAAAAAGCCTCTTAAGTCTCAACCTAAAGGTGCCCATCGAGGGATATTTCATTATATACTGTAATGCATATGCTAGCGTATCAACTTCATGATATCATATTGAATAATAGATGATTATGTGTGTGACTTGGGAGAGAACACAAACAATAAATGAGGATAATAATGAAGATGATAAGCACATGAAACACAGCGTGATAAAATAGTTGTTTTGACGATTCCACACAGATCTAAGTGCAGCTTTTGAGAACACAAACTGAACAGAAAACTGTTAATTTATGGTTTTACTTAACTTTACTAAACAATTTTGGCCCAATTTTCTATAATTTTAATATTTTATTTTTGTTGCCAATCGATGTGTTATTTTCATTCATTTACATATGTAGCACTTGACCAGAACAGGAAATGTGAATGTTTATACACCTTAAATGCCACTGCAGTCTGAGTGATATAGCCGTTTACTCCCACTTAAGCCTTAAAAAAAAAAAAAACTTTTATATTTTCTGTTTTTGCTTTTCATCAGACTCAAACTTCCAGCAATCACAATAATCACTGGAGTAGGATGACTTTGTGTTACTGCTCTGATGATGTCTGAAATATAGATCTAACCTCAGATACAAAAAGAATAATATATTAGTCCTCTGAAGAACAAAAAAAGAGCAAAAAATCTTTACTGTAAAAATACAACATAAAAATAGAGGTAGACTCCAACATGTCTTCCTTCAACAATTAATTTACACAGAAATATCAGATTTAGGCAATGCATTCTGGGAAGCATTTTAATGACAAACTGAATGAAGGCAGAGACAGAACGTGCCAAAAAATAAATTGCAGCAGTTCATCAACAAAAAACTCCAGGGATCCACTAAAACACCACAGTCTGATGATATTTATGTGGCGGCTTTTTCCTTTAACAGTTCAACAATTCATAGACCTCACTGGGTAAGCAAGGCCCTATCGCTACCAGGGTTGGGAGTTGAATTCCCATTCTGGTTTAACAGACAGAGCAAGGCACTAAAGCTGCCAGGTTAGAGGGTTCAGTTCCCAATATGATTCTTTCTGCTGCTGAATGCCAAGCGGCTCATAGAAACTTATTGTTCTCTGTCAACCAGCTAATCCGCACCAACACTGTGACTTTTTTTTCCTTTTTTTTTTTTTTTTTTTTGTAAGCTGGTCTGTTTAGTTGTTCATTTCGCTCCCTGTTGGCTGTTACCAAGGCAACATCTGTTCTCCACGGAAGATTGTGACTTTTATTCGTATCACGATGGCCTGATGTTTGTGATCAACGCTGATCTCCCAGACAAAGCTGCCGTTGTCTGCTCATGTGTTGCTCTGCTGGTTAATTAGCTGGAGGCAGTCTGGGTTATGAATATGCTAAATAAAAAGAGCTGCTTAATAATTCGATTACAAAGATTATGCTGTTTCCTCCCTCGCTGTGCCTGCTACCATGACCTTGTGGGTGTGTGTGTGAGTTTTTAATTGTAAGCCTGTGTGTGATCTGAATTTATGTTTATACGCCTACAAGCATCTCATATCATCTCTCTCTTCCCCTTTCATTAAACTGCCACAGCTAGTGTGTATAATGCCTGTAATGGAGGGTTTCTGTCATTTCAATGAGATCGTTCACAGCTCAGAGAAACTCAGCTAATAGCTAATTACTACATAGAGACAGAGAGAGGGAAGAAAGAATGAGAGGAAAAGAGTAAATGTGGGCGAGAGATTGAGAAAATGTGCCTTCGGTGCAGCGTTGGTGAATAAAGCGCAGTGAGTCTGAACTGAGCAGAGAAGAGACCGAGGGAAATGCAGCAGGATTTACACCTGTTATAATCTAGAGTCTCAGTTGCTGCATTTTGATCAGAGCAGTCCAGGCCTGACGAGCACAGCGCTGGGTGGTTTGCACTTTATTACAGTTCAGCTCTAAGCAGCACATGTCGTTAATGATGTCTAGAATCAATGGCTATCACCCACTTTACAACATGCACAGGAATTTGACAGTGTTTTCTGGGTAACAGAGATTAGATGTGTGGAATATTACATACTTTAATAAAATGGATTGGAAAACAAAGGATAAAAGTGCTGGTTAGCTGATGTTTTCAATGTATATGATAAAGTATTATTACACGTATATATTGGTTTATGTACAAAAGAGAAATCAGTAAAAGAATGTGAAGTAAGAGCTGGAGAAACAAAACAGAATGACTCGTATAGTGTATTAGACCACACAGTCTGAGAGTAAAAGTAAATAATACACTGGAAAAAAAATCTAATTCTTACCAAGTGTTTTGGGGTTTTTTTTGTTATTTTTAAGTCAAAATATCTCATCACACTTAAATAAGACATAATCACCTAAAGAGTAACTTTTCGTTGAAATAGAAGAACTTAATTTTCTGTTTTTCCATTGGCAGATTTTTTTTTTTTTGCTTGAATTAAGCAAAAAAAAATAAATAAAAAATCTAAAATTAAGCAAAAAAAAAATCTGCCAATGAAACAATTTCTTGAAATACAATTTTCAAGATCTATTAAAAATAAGTTCTTATGTTTCACTGAAAAGTTACTCTTTAGGTGATTATGTCTTATTTTTAAGTGATGAAATATTTGGACTAGAAAATGAGGAAAAATACACTTGGTAAGATTTAGATTTTTGCAGTGCATATAAATAAAAATTCCATACTCAACTTTCCAAGTTTCATGAAAATCAGTGCAATAAATTTTAGTACATGAGTATATGAATAATGTGGGCGATAACACTGTACAGGCAAATAAACATAATGTTAGGAAAGTATAAATCTATATAAAAGTATAATGTGGATCTACGGCCTTGATGTTTCAAGCCCTGGTTCTCTAGCTTTGTATTTATTCATGTAGCTTTAAAGACATATAGACGTCATGAAGAAAAAGTAGCAATGTTGCAAGTATCATTAGATATTTGTGGACAAAATCATATAACTGAACATGATAATTGTGGTGTTGTTTCAAACGATATGTTGTTATGGTCATTTATTTTCTTTATATAAAAAAAATAATAAATAGGTATCTGGATAGGTCAATAATTTTTCAAAACAAAACTTGATCAGTTTTTTTTTTCTTCTTCTTCTTTTCTGATGTGGTTTAGAAATAAAACTATGTACAAGGTTAAGAAAGCAATCAACCCATAATCAGAGTGAAATCCTAAATGGGCAGTTATTCTCCTTTCAAGCAATCACCAAATCTGAATTTCCTCTAATGAGTGGTTTTTCCTGCTGGCTGATTTAAAAGCTTATAGTTTGTCATTTATTTATATGCTAATCATCTATAAAATAAATAAATAAATGAAAATGCCATCTTCGCATTCATTTATCTTTTATGGAGTAGAGTGCAAAGTTTGCTCGTATATTAGTATGTGTATATTAGTATATTCACACTGCAGGCAAAAGTGGTCCAATCTAACAGTTTTTTGCACCATATGTGACCCATATCTTATTTATTTATTTATTTATTTATTTATTTTATGACTATCTGAACAGCACAAATCGGATCAGATCCAGGCCACTTTCATAATGTGGTTCTAAATCACATACATATCTGATGTTTACACTCGTACTTCAGTCTGAATGGTTATGCTGCATTTCATCTGACTTTTACATCACGGAAATGCACCATAGTTCTTTAGTAGTAAAATCCATATTTGCTTCAGCGTCACAAACTGTTCACACATGAGTCTCATTTTAACTATAATGTGAACAACCACGCAAAAAAAGATCAGATTTCAGCGAATAAATCTGAATTGAGCATGAAGACCTATCTATGTGAGGCCAGGTATCGTCATATCTAAATATGGGACTTTTTTTTTTCAAACTGGCGTTCATGTGCTCTTCTTTTGAGCCGCTTAAAGACTCCTGCAGGTCTTGGGTTTTTTTTTTAGTCCTAACATTCATTGCCAGTATTTCCACAACATACCATACATGTAGAAACAGCTGTCAAACATTACTAATTTTAAACCCAAGTGACCTGGTATGTTTTAACTATATGTTTGTGTATGTGCGTGTCGACAGGAACACACGTCGCACAGCTGAGGTGTGGATGGATGACTTTCGGCTGTTTTACTACTCTGCTCGTCCTGCAGCTCGAGGCAAATCCTATGGAGAGTAAGAACAAACACATGGCTTTTTCTTCTATTTGTCCTACTGACCTTATTTCAAATGGGTCAGTCCATGTAAACCCACCATAGTTCTACTGCCTGACCATCTGGGATTTTGCTTCATACTAGAAACCATCAGACAAAATTTCAGCCTTATCTTCATTTGTTTTTGAGATATTGCATCTTAAACAACAGGGTGTGGTACTGACTTTACTCTAAAAATGAGTGGTAAGATAAGATAAGATAAGATAAGATAAGATAAGATAAGATAAGATAAGATAAGATAAGA
The DNA here is from genome assembly GCA_029814465.1 of Ostorhinchus cyanosoma. Taxonomy (NCBI): domain Eukaryota; kingdom Metazoa; phylum Chordata; class Actinopteri; order Kurtiformes; family Apogonidae; genus Ostorhinchus; species Ostorhinchus cyanosoma. The sequence goes on along the minus strand of JAPTYQ010000017.1, from coordinate 9,973,559 downwards.
TAAGATAAGATAA
>JAPTYQ010000017.1:9925870-9940549 GCA_029814465.1 Ostorhinchus cyanosoma | reverse complement strand
TGAAGCAGTGATAAATACATGGTTCTGTAGAAAAATGATAGAAGTGATCATTTTAGAGACTTCTGTTGTCATCTTCCTCTGTGACTTGATAGTGACATGATCTGGATCATTTATTTCTCTCCAACTCAACCTCTTCTCGTCAACAGTTTTCAGCAGAAGCAACTTAACTTTGACTTAAAGTTTTTTGTGAAACTTTAAGAAAAACATCAACATCACATGATTAAATGGAAGTGATTAACCTGGAGTCATTCCATAGTCACACTGAAGGATCTACTTTACTAAACATAATGTGAATAAAAGTTAAATTCTGTTGCTTAATCATGATTTGAGGATAGACTGTGATAAATAAATCAAGAAGGGTTAAATACAGAGAAAAATGCCTTTGGGAACTACCACAAAGGTCACACTGGGTCTTTATGGGTTAATGTGCTTTGTGTCCAGGCTGCTATGGATTTCTATTTATTGTCATTATTCTATATTTAGTCTAACTTTAATGTGCATGTGTCGTTCCAGCGGTGGCAGAAGTCGGGGACCCACCTGGAGCACCTGGTGTCTCGGTTCTGTCTGGACTCGGAGATGGCTCTGGATGGGATGGACTCCTCCCGAATGCTGGTCATCAGCCCCTGTGAACTGAGTGCATACACACAGAGATGGGAAGTCCCGTTCTCCTGACCTCTGACCCTGTGACCTGTCACCTCCAAAGACCCGTCCTCTGACTTATGTACCACTTTGAAATCTGAGCACAGACTCCGGCTCAGACACAGTATCGATGCATGAGCACTTCATGCCAAAGTGCTGCAACGAGCGTAGCTGAAAAGAAAAGTTGAAGACGTGGGGTTTGATGGCGCTGCACTGTTTAGTAAGGAAACTGCTTTCAGTCACCGTGGATCTTTGTCAGGTCTGATTGATCAAAGCTCAGTACTGGGTATAAAAAAATCACTCCGGGAAGAGAATCAAAAATGGCTTTTTTTTTTTTTTTGTATGTTTCAGGCTGTTCAGAAGTGTCAGAAAGAGTCAAACCAAGTGCACCTTAAAACTGACCTGTCAAAGATTTGAGTTGGACACAAACTTTGCTTGAGGTGAGAAAAAAAAAACTATATGTGTTAAATAATCTATTGTTTTGTTTTTAAGGATGTTCAAGAATCTAGGAGCGAAACCAAGCACAACTCAAGTTTTTCGTTTATTTGGTACAATGAGTGTCATTGTTATAATGATTTAGATAAGAACAAGTCTTTTTGTGTCCAGACTCACCTGAACAAAGCCAATGAAAAGGGTCTTTTATGTGTTTGCTGTGTTATAAGCTGAAGCATGGATAGAATCGGGTTTGCCACAAGATGATCCATTAAAACGACACTAGAAGCTTTGTCTACGTCCACGCATGATCCATATTTACCTGTTTATCTGACCTGTCACTACATTCAACATCCCAAATCTGACCCGTTCACTCATACGTGACTTAGATCTGTTTTTTTATAACATATTAAGCAACAGAAATCTCATGGAATATGACCTTTTCAACCACTTTCCTCATAACTGGTCGAAAGTCATTTTCAGATCTGAGTTTTTGTTCTGAATTAATGCAACACCTACATCACAAGATCTACATTTGTCAAAATTATGCACTTTCAGGAGTCAGTCAGTACAAACAAGATGGAGATCATCAGTGAAATCCACTTATACTGATTACAATTACAGCGCCGAACTACACGTATGGATCTAAAAGGTAAAGTTATTCATATACAGATCCTGTTTAGACTCATAATGTTCATTTTAAGGCTTTTTATACCTGAAGTTGGTGATGCATGAACAATGAAATCAGGAAAAAGTTGTCATTTTCTCCATGAAAAGCATAATCTCCTTATACATTAGGACTAACTTGTTCATCAGGTGATAAAAACAAATGTGCATAGAGAACAGATCTGTGGTTGAATCTAAAGGATTGATCTGGATTCTGGTCAGATAGAGCATCCCCCTGGAAAGTTAGACACCAGAAAAAAGCAGGAACCATGGGAGGGAAGGGTTTTAAAGTTCATATTGGCTGGTTTGAGTGATGTAAAAAGAGACAACATGCAGGAACATTTCTGTATTTGTATGTGATCTGTTTTATTTAGTGTAAGAGGGTCGTACTAGTGCGTCACAACAGATGCAGTGAGAAAACAGTGAACTAAAATCACTTCAAAGTAAAGCCAAAGTTAGTTTAGACCGGAGTTTCACGTGATTCCTGCAAAAACAGAAAGAAAACCAAAAATATACACACAAATAAAAGAAGAAAGTTGAATGCATAATTTCTGCTAAATCACTTTTGCACCGTTTAAGGAAAATCTGTTATTTTGAGAGTTTCTGGTATTAAATCTTAAACTGAGTGCAAAAAAATCTCCCATTTCAGTCAGGACATCTTCACTGAATGATATTTGTTGGTGTGGCTCTGCTCTGGGATCTCCGTTCACATACATGGAAACCCTGAGACAGGAAGAGCACACCTTCCCTCCCTCCCTTGTGAATACACAGAAAACAGCAGGGAAAGTGAAGCAAGACCCCGTAGGGAACCAAACAAACCGAGCAGGCATCAAAAACAGCAGCGTGACGTGGTTAAGACAGATGTTCCACTAGAAGGGTGAAGCAGGGGCGGAGGTTCAGCTGGAGCAGGAACAGGGGGTAGACGGGCGAAACGGAGTGGGATTTAACAAACAGGAAGCTCTGTCGATGATGATGATGATGATCAGCTGTTTGAATACATGGTCTGAATTAACATTACACTGGATTTCTAATTCTGAGTCAGAAATAACTGGAATTTTTACAGTTACAGCAACTGAACAGATACCAAACTATCTGTAATACTAACATATTATGAATTGCGTACAGATAACATGGCACTTTTAATTGGTACATTATCTGTACGCATTATAAGCTTTTCTCGTGTATGTTCATGTTGCATCAGATACTGTAGCACGCGATTAGTGGTTAGAGTTAGGGTTAGGGTTCGAGTTAGGACATGTAAGCTGGAGATCTTGTCGTAAATTGACATGCAATCAAATGGTGTTGAATAACAGACAAAAGGATGAAAATACGTACATATAGTATGACGAATGCCATAAGAACTGGCACAACATACAACGCAATTTCATGAGATCAGTTTGTATAATACTAACAAGTGGTTCCAGGCACAACAAACCCCGCCCCAGGCACAACAAACCCCGCCCCTTGCACATATTGTAGCTTATTTTGGCATCAATCCAGCTGATTTCATCACGTCTGTGTGTGCTGATGTCAGTATATTATTTGCGTCTATATATGTGGGAAGTTTGAAGTAAATTGAAACAAAATTGGTGTTTTTTCGACATTTTAAATATCGCCCATTATAAGTAAATGGGACAAAAATAAAGATTACTTTTTTTTTTTTTTTATTTGAACTTTGACGTACTTTTCTCAAAATGTAACCACATCTATTGTGGATCACTGGCAATCTACAAACCCAATTTGGTATGAATTCAACTAAGAGTTTTGCTGCTACAGACATGTGAAATTTCACCCATTATAAGTAAATGGGGGGAAAAAAGATTTTAAAAAAATAATAAAAAATGTAAACTTTGACCTACATTTCTCAAAATGTAATGACATCTATTCTGGATCACTGGCAATCTACAAACCCAATTTGGTATGAATTCAATCAATAGTTTCACTGCTAGAATGTTAACAAACCAAACTACCTTCAGGGGGCGAGGTACATATCAGTTTTTGTTCGTAAGTGTTGTAGTCGTACAGGTTCCATTCTAGTAAAGATCAGCTTATATTGATCAGAAACACATGACTCTGGAAGGACAGTGAACTGTGAGACCCAGTACGTATCTGCTGAGACACTTCTGTTCCTCTGATTAAAAATCTGACTGTCTTTCTCCTCATTCTCGTTATCATCTGCTCATTAATTCGCTGGCTTCCACTGCACATCAACTTCCAAATTAAACAGTAAACACAGTCACTGACCTCCCTGTGTAGTTCCACAATACAAAATACATGTGATGTCTTTGTTTTTGGGAGTTTTTTTGTGTGTTTTTTTGTTTCTTTAGGACCATGACCAGTTCACATTAATAGTGGACACGGCAAGAAAGAAAAATAATTGAATCTGAGCAATAAATCAGAACTGAGCACTAAAGCTTACAGCGTGAATGAAGCCTATAAACCACTGTAACACTCCACGGAATAAGATTTAAAAATCATCTCAAATATAAAACATGACAGAAGAGATAGGAGCTGAATTTTAATGAGCAAAGTTTCCTGCATAATTTATGTGTCAGTACAGTTCGCCTTGTACCAAAAAAACAACACAAAAAAACAAAAACAAAGCCTGAATGATAAAAGAACAAAGATCTACTATTGTAATGTCCAGTTTTGGCTGAATTGAGGGCTTGTCTCTTAACATTTGGGGTAGTTTTATCTGTGCTCGTAAAATGTTATGGTTATTTTCTGGAGCAGAGTAATTTCAGTGTTATTACAGCTCTGAAATACACCGAGGGGATGAGACGATGTGTTTGCTTTAGGCTGTTTAGGAGGACATCATTTCCCATTAAGTCTTTCTCTAATGCAGCTTTTATTTGCCATCATAGCATTGAAGAAAAAGGCAACAAAAAAAAAAAAGGGCATGAAAAGGAGGGATCTGTCTCACAAGAAACACAAACACGCATATCCAGAAGAAGCTAGAGGAGCCTGACTGTGGAAACTAGAGAAAATAGTTCAACAAATAGAAATGCTGACAGAAAAATTGCTGTGCATGCGGGAAATTTTCTATATTTTTCACACACACTGATCAAACATGAAATGATTCGGTGCTTATCTTTGTCCTAAATGGCTTTTCTTTGAAACTTACTGATGTTCTCACGTTGGTTTGGTTTATTTTTTAAAGCAAAACATCCACGCTTTTAAGTAGTTTCACAAGTGGAAGTGAGAGCTTTATTTGGACCCGCAGTTCAGACAGGATCTGAGGTCAAACCACCGCTGACACTTGTGACCCTTCGCTCGTCAAACAGCCTTCTTTGCTTTTGCATTTTAAAATCCAGCAGAACTTACATGAATGAACCTGCTCTTCTTCTCTTCTTCATGATGGATTCTTGTGCAACAGAAGTTTCTCCTAATTGTGTAACTCCTGTCTCTAACATTACTGACTGCACCATTTTGATAACCTGTTTGACTCGTAAATAAAGACATTTTCTAAGGACTATTTGACTTGTTTATTTGATTTACTTTTTTTTTTGTAAATTCAAGCAGCATCCTGTCCTTTTTTAATTTTCTGCTAATGAACTCCCAATGGTTTCTTCTGTTAATTCATGAATATATCTATGTCAATGTGAATTTTTAACATCTATTAACAGTAGTTTGGAGGCGGTCAGGAGATTATTTGGCAAATATCACCCCAGCCAGTCTTGAACTCTCACTTTATATGGCATTGGATAAATGGGTAAAATGAACTATCATATAACTGAGATGTAAAAGTCAAAATCAAAATGTAAATGAGCCAGTAGTTGACCCATAAAGACCTTAACAACCACCAGCGACCAAAAACAGCGGTTGTGGATGCTTGTTTTTATTCTCAGTCAATGATACATTTAGCTGAAAAGACTGTTTTTCTTCAGTTTTCTCTGTTTTGACATGATGAGCTTTGAATTGACTCGTAGCTTTTATGACCATCTACATGATTAGTCATTTCAATAAAGAAAAATGCCAGATTTTCACTTAAAAATGTAAAATGCAGAGGATAATATTTTCAATAAATGGTGATAAAGCTCTTGGGAAAGATTAAGTGTTGAAGAAAGCTCATTTGGAAGTCATTTAAATTCCATTTACATTTAAGCATTTGGCAGATGCTTTTTTTCCAAAGTGACTTTCAGGGAAAAGTCAACAATTAAGCTCTCTCTCTCTCTACTTCTTTTGTAAAGTACGTTAAAATAACCACAGTGGACCAAAGTGCTGCAAAGAAGGACAAACAAAAAGCAAAATAAAAACAAGAAAAAAACAAGAATAGATTAAAAACATAAAACACCACAAAAATAGCTGTAGGTCTTTAAGGGTTGAATCATGAAATAGTAACTTATTACTCATCCATTATTCGGTTTGTCTCTGCAGGACAATAATAAGAAAATGACATATTTGAGTGTCATAATGCACATCCTAAATTGCTGGGAAATTAGATGAAAGACTGATGGATGGATGGATGGATGGATGGATGGATGGATGGATGGATGGATGGATGGAGCATTTCTGCATCTTAACCCATGTACCATGAGGATAGAGGGGGTGGGTCGAGTGACAGACAGAGAGAGAGAGTCCGGTGTGTAGGTCGGAGCGGACCCCCTCGTCCCCTTAGACTGGTCTAAACTGGTCTGATGTTCGTGTCCACACAGCATAAATGGATCACTAAACCTCTGCTGACAGCTGGACCTCATGCGTTAACTCTACGGATCAACAGAACATGAGTCATTTCAGAAGCTGACATCCTCTCTTTTCACTGGAAACCCGTTCGTACGGTACTGTTGGTTTCTTCAGCAGGAGGTTCGCCTTTACGTAAGTACAATGACCTTTTTAATTTCGCTAAATTAATTTACGACACACCTTCTCTACAGGCACAAAACAACGTAAAAATCCTAACTGTCATCTTGACTCATTGGTCTGTGGTCTTTATATTATTATTTTATGAGAAATCGTCACGTTTTAGGATGCTATCGATGAAAAAGAAAATTCTGCCATTAGTCACGTTTCCAGGCGGAATCATTTTTGTGATGCGCCGCCGTGGATGTAGTCCTTTAACTGATTCTTCTCATATTATCCGAAGGCTGGCAGTGTGACATTAAAACTACAAGTCCCAATATTTGACTTTGGCGTTGCGTTAGAAATTCGGAAATTGTACTTTCTTTCTTTTGATCTCGATTTTTTCTTCTAAACTGAGCTTTTATATGGTATAATTTTGTTTTCTATCCGTGTTTTTTTTATTATTATTATTTAGTAGATTGTTTATATAGTTAGAAGAAATAATTTTACTGCTATTTATTTTGTAGTTTCACGATGTTGTGTAACTTTAACTTAAATAGAAAACAGCTGTACAGGTACTTACTGCTACCGCACTTTGTGTAACTACGAAGACAAATTTACAAAAAGATGAGGAGTAACAATAATTTTATTCTTTAAGGTGGCGCTTTTACATGTGAATGTTGACTTTGTAACGTTGGGGTCAGATACCGGAAAAAACGAGCATTTTACAGTCAGTCAATGTAGCATCGCGTGTATTTTATACGTCATTGGTAACGTATTTACACTGAGACGTTGAACTTAGCTTATCACTAGAACCGTGTACGATGTTGTTTATTCTTTCTTTATGTAAATGTTTCCTGTAAGGTACATAAACGATGCTTTTTCCACCGGCAACCAGACGTGAGTACTTAAATGATAACTACCTGATGACAAAAAAACATGAGAAAGAGAAGGTTTTCCTGTTTAAGGAAGCTACAAATAGCAGAATGCTAACACAGCTGCTATTTTACTTCCACTATCTGCCATTCGGACTTTTTTTTCCCTAATGCCACTATCCCTCTTTTGTTTGGAATATCACTTAATGCACAGTGACAAATAAATGCGTCTTCTGTCTTTCTGTAGCAATAGTGAGTTACTTATGTGTCATTTTTTAAGTTATATGTTTATGACGATTAACGAAGTATTAAGGATCAACATGTTAATTCAAAACTTAAGGTAAATGAATTATGTGAGTATTCCAAACAAATTTTGCGTAAGGTTTAGAAAGTCAGTGTTGCCATGTAGTAAAACGCACATTAATACGCCACATTCTATCAGATTATCATATGTTCGTGGTGTTGTTGTCTTATTACAGCTATGTCTAAAAAGTCAGATTTTATTTATCGAAGAAAAACAAGTCAGTTTTCAGCTTTGTTATGGTGCACTTTCTAGTGAATTAGAGAAGGCTTATTTAATTGAAGCAAGAGCAGAGATGGAAAGTCCCACCTGCCGTGTATTTGTTGTTGGATGAGCACAGCTCCTCATCCAGGCAGATGGAAGAGTTAGTGGAATCACCTGTGTTAAGTCAACAGGTAGAACCAATACATGGCAGAAGTTTTACTGCATGGAGCTGCGATTTCCCACCTCTGAGAATGAGGATTAAAAAGTACAAATTGTGTCTGAGGTATAGTGAAGTATAAAGTTGGATTAAATGTAAATACTTCCCAACTTTGCTAAAAGTGTGTGTATGTCACTGAAGAATTGCTTTTCCTAAGCTGGATTTTGTTGTATGTGTCTGTTCTTTGTTTTTAACATGTTTTATTTTAGAATTTTTGTAACTTTGTTGTGGTGTGCTGTCTTGGCCTGGTCTCTGTCGAAAAGAGATTTTAATCTGAAGGGATTTCCTGGTTAAATAAAGATTAAATAAATAAGTAGTGGACTTGTAAAACAGAGGGAATTCTTGGGCAACTTTGCCCATGTTTTTAATATTTTTGATTAAAAATAGGGCTGGGTGATGTGGCCAAAACATGGAATCTCAGTTTATTAACTTATCGTTCAGTTTTGTTGAAAATTCTATATTTTAATCTAGTTTTCAACAACAGTTGTCTTTACGGAAACGATACCATGTATATGAGTAATAAAAAGTGTCGGCATGTGCAATTTGTTAGAAATATACATTTTTTAATGAAAATCAATTAATGAAACATAGATAACCAGTGACTGAAGGAACAAGTGCACTGTCAATAAGCAACAAGCAAACAGGTTGTATTTAGAGTTTTTGTTTTGGAGAAAAATTGTCTTTGACACAATTGGAAACTGGAAAAGAGAGGAACGAAACAGCTAAACATATTTGACAAGCAAGTCAGTATATTAAATACTTAAATCAATTGATCTGGATGAGAGTACATACATACTTGTAATCTAATTTAACAACAATTTATGTTGTGGTCTATTGGTAGCGAGTAAACTGAAGAATCGGTGTCTTTATTTTTGAAACTAAACAAATTATAAAACAACTGAATAAATTAAAGTAAGATTAATTTCTCTTGTGTTTCTTTTTCTTCAGTCACCCCATGTTCCTTCGCCAGCTGAGCCCTGTCGGCTCCTCTTTCCTTCCTCGAAGCCGTCAAGCTCTCTACGGCGCTGGCTTCAGGAACGGTGGTGCTTCCTCTACATCTGCCTACCTCCATTATTTTGTCCCAGCTCCACATCCATGGTCGTCTGGGCGAGGACTTCTTCCCTGGCCTCCTCGACTTCCCAACCCAGCAGCTCCACAGGTTTTTTCTGGAAGGACAGTACGCACTGCGAACACCAACCCTGGTAACTTTGGAGGCAATTGGAGTTCGTTCTACACCTCAGCGGGGCTTATGATGGAGCGGCCTGATAGGGACAGAGAGCCACCACACAAACGGAGAAAGAGTGCAGAAGGACACAAAGGAGGAGGAGCACCAGCGAGCAAGGAGGGAGGTGCAAAAGGGGAGTACCATCATAGGGACTTTGGGCATCAACCAAACCATCACCACAAAGACAGAAGTAGAGACAAAGGAGAAAATGGATCTGGGAAAGATTTCAGTAGAGGAAAGAGCAGAGATAAAAGTGTAGAAAGGACTAAATCTGGAGACAGATCCACTCAGAGTGAAACCCAGAACCAAGGCAGGACTTTACATCATCAACACTGGCATAAAGGCTCTCAACCTGCAGAGTCCAGGACTCAAACCACTAAGTCCCAATCTGAGCAGGATGTAGTTTGTGCTCACAAACCCAGACCAAACCCCTGGTTCAAAAACAAGACCACACACCAGCAGGAACGCCCTGACGTCCATCCAGAGGCAAAGCAGAGGGACACGGGCAGCGATGGAGGTCCGTTTACAGCCCTTCCATCTCAGCCTCTACTCCCTGGTCTTCCTCCTAATGCATGGCAGGTGGTAGGAGCAGGATGGCAGCCACCTCCACCTGGAACATCTGCACCTGTTCAAGTGAAAAGTAAGTCTATATAAACCTACTTCACACTCAGTGGTCTGAGGAAGTTTCACTGCATTCCAAAATACTTTTTTTTTTTTTTTTACCACAAAATTCTACATACAATACTTCAAAATGATCAAGTGAAAAAAGTTTGTTTGAAATGTTTGCTAATTTATTAAAAAAAACAAAAAAAACCCACATTCACAGCATTTGCCATGGCACTCAGAATAGAGCTCAGGTGTTTCCTGTTCCCACTAATGCTTCAGTTTGACTGGAATCATCTGTGGAAAATTCGGCTGATTGGATGTGATTCTGCAGCATTGATGGTTCCACTGAACCAAATGAAAAATATCCTTGTATATGTGAGTTACACAATAATATAAATGATAGAAGATTGTGTGAATGGTCCAACTTCATTTTTTCTTTCTTTTTTTTGGGCTGAATCTGTGTATGGGTTCATGACTTATAACACAAACTAAAACTAAATTCAATTACAGATAAAATCTTGGTTTTAGTTTATGACTATTTTAGATAGAGTAGAATAAGTAAAATTCCATGTGAGTAAATGTAGTGAAGCCCGACTGTATTTATTCATTATTTCTGGTCATATTTTTCTCTTCAGCTCTTCAGAGACAGTGGGAGGCCTCTCCTGCCTGCAGTGCTGATATGAAGCCACCAGGGGTCAGCAAAGCCTTTGACTTCTCCATAATGTCTTACAACATCTTGTCTCAGGATCTGCTGCTGGACAACTCATACCTGTATCGACACTGTAACCCCGGTGTCCTGCCCTGGGATTTCAGACTGCCCAACCTGCTGACGGAGATCCAGCAGCACAACGCTGATGTGAGTTAAACACAAATGACCCTGACCACTGGAGTTCAGATGATCAGTAGAAGTAGGAGAGTATTCAAAGAGATGTACGATAGATGTTTAAGGTGTGGGTGAGTTTTGTCTTTGTGCATAGGGCAAATAGGACCAAATTCAATATAAAAGTTATATAAGCTGTGTTTCCTGTTGTAATAAGATTTATTTGTAGCTCAAACGCCTGCTTTCAGGTATAAAATGTAAGTAATCTTGTGTTTTGATGGATATTTTTATTTCTTTAGATTCTGTGTCTTCAGGAAGTCCAGGAGGACCACTTTGTAAACCAGATTAAACCTGCTCTACTGGCTCTAGGTAATCAGTGACTGATCTTGTTGGAGTTCAATGATACTTGCAATCTCTCCGGTGTTGCATTATACTCTTTACAGCATTCAAGTTACTGTAACTCATGAAGAATTTGTGCTATCCACAAAATTCAAATAGAATCAGAAAGCTGAGATCCTGAGCTTTCCAACACCGTAGAACATTTTATGGTGACTACGTGGAACTCTATTACACGCACCGGCTAAAGAATGCCTGGAAATAAAAAAAAAATCTGAATCCATAATATGGATACTGAATGTTCAAGACCAAAAAGCATGTTGGAGCAGATGTAAAATAGCTGAAACTTTATTTCTGCAATCTCAGAAAGTTTTGCTATGGACATTTTCAATTGTTTCTGATAATAAATATGCTAAAACTTCAAGTTTTTTTTTTTCTTTTACTAAAATGCACTGTTTTAAGTGTTAATTTATAATAACAATTAATGACCAAATATTGAAAGTTAAGTTTTTCCTGGAAACAAAGGTGCAAAAGAATTGTCAAAAAAGACATTTCCTGACGTTTGTTTTGCAAAGAAAACACAAGGACACTTTGGCGGCCTGTTATAATGGCAGTCTTAAAAATGTTAATGAAAACAGAGGTTGTGCTTTTGTTTTTGATATATTTCCAAACTGACATGTGACAAATGTGTGGGTTTTTTTTAAATTAATTTGTAAATTCCCTCTGTCAGGTTACCAGTGTGAATACAAGAAACGAACAGGGACGAAACCAGACGGTTGTGCCATCATCTTCAAAACATCCCGCCTCTCACTTGTCTCCTCCAATCCTGTCGAGTTTTTCCGCCCCGGTGACACCCTCCTGGACCGGGACAATGTGGGGCTGGTTCTTCTGCTCCGACCTAAAGACGCCACCTGCCAATCAGATCCCTCCGCCTTCATTTGCGTCGCCAACACTCACCTCCTGTACAACCCTCGCCGCGGGGACATCAAACTGGCCCAGCTGGCTATTCTATTGGCCGAGATCAACCGACTGACCCGCCTTCCAGACGGATCCACCAGCCCCGTTTTGCTGTGTGGTGATTTTAACTCCACCCCCTGCAGTCCTCTCTACAGCTTCCTGACCACAGGCTACCTGGATTACACAGGACTCCAGATCGGCATGGTGAGACTCAGACCCAGTCTTTACAACAGTTACAAAAAAACAACTTGGCATATTTGTATATCATGTCTAACAAATCAACAATGGTAAAGCATGAAATTTAATAAACACTTTCCACATAAGTTCTGTCTAGGAACAAAACAACTCTTCTTAAAATAAGTCTTCCCTCTTTTTTTTTTCATATTTTAGAAATTTGATGTTTTAAAGGGTTCATGTACTTTTTCTTTACACTTTCTCCTTCTGTTACCAGACAAGCACCAGAATTAGTTCATTCCTTTGCATATAGATGGACTATAACAAGCATGTTGTAATGTTCCATGTGATCATCATGTGTTTCTGTGGTGGATTGTATTAGTTTTTATCTCTGTACAGAATGACTTGCACCATATTTTATGATATACTTAAATATTTGAATGAAGCGAATGCCTTTGATTCTGTTTCTGTCTCTTAAATGTGATTAGTTCCTGCTTTTTCTCTGTTCTATTATCACCATGTGCTGACAGGATATTATTCAGACAAAACTGTTTAGTGACAACACATTCGATGGTATTTCCCACTATTTTTTACACTGAAAAGTTGATCTTTTGAGAAGAAACTAAACCACTTAGCAGCTGTTTTCCACCTCTTACATGTCTCTGTGAAAGTGAAGCTCACTCTTGTGTGTTGTTTTTTTTGTTTGTCAGGTTTCTGGTCAGGAGTCGAGTCCCAGAGGTCAACGTCTCCTCGTGTCTCCGATCTGGTCTCGCAGTTTAGGAATCAGTCGGACGTGTCAGTACGAGAGTAAACCTGTTGAGTCCAATCCCACCAGTCCCACAGGTAGGTTTACTGTGCTTCCGTCTTCCCCCTGTAAATACACAGACTATTGACTCAAAACATTAGCATAAGTATATGCAGGGTGCGTACAGGTGCTTGAATTCCTTGAAAATGTTTGAATTTCAATGTTGTGTTTTCAAGGTCTGAAAAGTGCTTGCAATTATAACTGGTGTGATTTATCTGTTTATTTCTAACATTAGCTCTGTCAGGTTAGAGGTCAAGCCAAAACTACTCACAGAGGTGATATATTTAGAAAAATAAAACTTTATGTCAAAGAGAAAGTTCTTGGCTGCTCTCAGGTCGACTCCAGATACATTTTTATCTTAATCTTTGTCTCAGTGCAGGTGACTTCCCTTTTTTGGGGGGGTGGAACTTTGTGTTTTCCTTTAATATCTAAACTTTTTCCGATTATGAAACATAATTTTAGATGTTTATGGCCTAATACAATGTGATAAAAAGTGAACAAAATAATCACACGTACACTTATTCCTGTAGATATGTACTTGATGCCAGCGATAAGGTGATGTGCTTTAAAAATGGTAAAATGACCCTTAAAAGTGCTTGAGTTTGACCTTGAAAAACACCTACGAGCCCTGTATGTTGTACTGTTTTACATATTGTTTTGTTTGTTGGAGTCTCGATTGGAAGATTTAGTCCTGTACCTGAAAGTCGTAAATAAAACTATAGATAAAATCCATTTCACTTCGATTAAACACGACTTAAGTACACATTTATCTGAAATGAATGTCATCCTTATTTTATGTATCATCATTACTTAATGATTTGTGGAGTTGGTTCTGAACTAGATTTGCTGAGAGTAGCACTTTATATTTTGAGACCAAAGACAAAGAGAGGTATGTTCTGATGAAGACTGACCTGAATTCCACTGGTGTGAAACCCATTGCCTTTTTTTTTTTTTGCAGTAGTAAAAGCAATCATGGCATTTCCTGTTTCTTATATTTGTCTCAGTTCATTTTATTTATTGTAAAGTTATTTAGCTGTTATTTTTATTTTACTTCTGCTTATTTAAAAAGTTCTACTCAGACTAATTTGAAAGTTTGTTGCAAATGTACCCTGAATATAATCATCAGATATTCAGTCCAACCTCATTCTGTTTGCAGTGGAAGGAGCCATCTCTACTCTGACAGTAGAAGAACCTGCCACCAAAGCTGCTGCTTCTTATAACAGGTGATGCATGTCTTTAAACTGTGGATGAGGATCATTCCAATTTCATTCACTCGTATTGATACTGTTCATCAATGTGGTACTTTAACGTAACTCTTATTGGTTCTTTAAGGTTACAGTCCAAATTGTAAACAAAATGATTAGCTTTATTTTTTCTCCTGTGCAGCAAAGGCCTATGAAACTAAAATATCATACTTTTTTATAGTATAGTGTTAGAATATATTTTTGAACTAATCATTATCAAAGGCTCAGATTTTGCTGTAATAGTATGAAACAATTATCAGAAATATAATTATTAAAAAAGAAGATAATCTGTCATATATGAATGCAGGAAAGCTTTAGTGGTTTTCCTGCAGCTTCCACATCTATGAATGTAGTTGCTGTGAATTTTACATGTATTAATGTGGAATAAAAGCTTTGTTT
>JAPTYQ010000017.1:9879044-9895382 GCA_029814465.1 Ostorhinchus cyanosoma | reverse complement strand
TTTCTATCACTTACTGTGTGAGATCTGTCCAAAATTGCGTGTCACATTCACCCTTTGCCATGTTTGTGATACTTTCATGCTATTTTTTGCCTGCATTCCTACCATGAAGAAGGAACATCAAAAGAGCTAAATATTTGTTTTCTTTTCTCTTTAATGTGGCTCTGTACCTATTCTTTGCCTGTATGTACAGGAACCAGATTTATCTTGTACTTTACTGTTCGATAATGGCACAAAACTAACACAAAGTTGGAAGAAAGAAAATGGAAAAATATTGTTGTAAAGAGTGTGATTTGTAACATGATCTGAAGGGCCCTTCTCAGAGTGGACCCATTATTTTATTATTAGCAAAATAGTGTTGTTTTCAGTAACGGAACATGAAATCTGTACACCACAGACACACAACCCATCCTCCTGCTCCTGTCTAATAAATGCTTCATTAAACAGATTTCCTATGATGGAGGACATGTGACACTGCTAACAGCATCACACTCTGCAACGTCAGTCGACATAGAAGGTTACTTGTTTTAGCACTATTTTTTTTTTTTCTAAATGAAGTGAAGAATTATATTTTTAAAGCAGACATACTCAGCTGACTTCACAGACACACTTCACACTCCCTTCAGCTTCTGTAGGACTGAACACTGTAGAAAGTAACAAATACAGATTCAATGCTAGGTTACTCCAATAGACTTAAGTTCACTATCTCTCCCTCAAAGCAGCAAGATTCAAGATAAGCGAACACTCGAAAGGCATAAAAATCCTCTTTATGCACAGTCTTTTCAACAGGAGTCATGTGAATTCCATCAGAGACAGTCCACAAATGATTTCTAGTGAAAATAACCCTAAAATGACTTATGTAAGATGCTCACTGTCTAATTGGGCATGTACTTCTGTTTGGTTTGAATAGCAGATATGACAGTTTAGGCTCTTGACTTGAGTTCAGATAATGGAAACCCTTAATGCACTATTGCAATGACATCCCCTGTAGCAAATCCAGATCTATAAAGAAAGGTTTTTCCTGAAAAGTGGTGGAAAACTTGAAAATAAAAATGTGGAAGTTGTTGCAGAAGCAGACTGACGTTCATGTTTCTGGAGTAAAACAGCCAACAATCATGTATGTTCCTAATGCTCTACATACCTCTGGTCATGCAGTATGTTTTTACGCCTCTAACCTTCCTCCATATTAAACACCCTTTCAACTTTAAGAGCTGTTTGCATTAGTGCACTCAGTTCATTGTGTCACTTTATTGCTATGTTTGGAATATGTTTTTAACAATAAGGTATTACTAATATATACTGTGAGCTGCTGTGTACAAATTAAGATTTGTGTTTAGTGAAGGAAGGCATCTCAGCAGGAAAACTTCTAATAGGTTAGATTTGTGATTGTGTAAACTACTGATCGCAAAACAGATAATGACGAACAAAGTATAATCAGTGAGAAAGAAGCTATGTGAACAAAAGGTCCCATTATAAGGAAAAAAAACCCAAAAAAACCCACCAATTTGCAAGTTTATGAGCTTTACTTTACTTGAGAAAGATTTTCTTTCCATCGAGTGAAATGTATTCTCTTCTGGCAAGTTTTATGTGGTTATACTGAGACAAATCGGATTCAACAGCTGAGGAGGTTTATTCTGCTTGACAGCAGTCCAGTGATGTTTGACCCACCCAGACAATGACCCAAGATAAACTATGAATATCCTGGAGAGAGTTCACATCACTGCTAACCGAAAAGGAAAAGAACCAGCGGCAAAACACAGACTGAAACCAGACAGACCCGCAGGACGAAGGCAAAGGTACAACAACAGCCACACTGTCTGTCTGCTTCTCCTTAATTCATCCTCACACGTACTTTAATAAATAAACCATTTGGATTTTAGTATTAATTGAAATTTAGTGAAGAACAAGTGGTTCCAGGGACAATAAACCCTGCCCCTCGCATGTATTATAGCTTATTTTGGTATGGATCCAGCTGATGTCATCATGTCTATGTGTGTGGTGATGTCAGCATATCAATTGCTTATATATATATATATGTGCCAAGTTTGAAGTACATTGAAACTAAATTGATTTATTTAAAAACATTTGAAATTTCACCCATTATAAGTAAATGGGAGAAAAGAAACATTTTTTAAAAATTCATTAATAAATTACAACTTTGACCTACTTTTCCCAAAATGTAATCAGATCTATTCTGAGTCACTGGTAATCTATAAACTTTGTTTGAAATGAATTCAACCAATAGTTTTGCTGCTAGAGTGTTAACAAACAAAGAAACAAAGACACAAAGAAACAAAACCAAAAACAATACCCCTTGCCTCCCCTTTGGGGGACGGGGGTTAAAAATTCCAATTCTGCTGGTTTATCAATTCCACGGGCCTCACTTTAGAGGCAGGTAGTAATGCTGAGCCCTGGAGAAAGGGTTAACCCGTCAGCCTGGTATATTGTGAGCCAGGGGTCATGAGTTCAATTCCCACTGGGGCCTGAAGTCTTTTCATGCCTGGCGTTGATGACCTCAAAGCCATGTGACAGGTGACACTACACAAACACTGTCCTCAGCTGATAGCAAGGTGTCAATGACGGCATGTCCATCATACAAATAGACTTCCTCATCCTTTCTTCTCTCCTTCATCCACTTCTTCACCCCTCTCTCTTCTCGTCTTCCCCTTTTATTTTGTTTCTCTTTTGAGCTCCTGCAACTTTATGTCCCTTGTGCCTTCTTTCATCTGCAGGGTAAAGCCAGTTTCAATTAAAGTCACTGTCAGCTGTCACTATGACAGCGAAGGGGAAAAAAGCCACTTTGAAACTAGCTCATGTGAAACTGGACCATCACTTGACACGAAGAGAAACCTCAAGTAGCTATTATACCAAACAGTATGCACCGCAGAGAGATTACATTTCACAAGTGACTGACTGTCACTGATGCATTTGGCTCGAGTGAAATGGTTTTATTTCACCAATAATTTCATCTACAAATTTAAAAACCGACATCAGGATATCTGGTACATCTTAGAACCCAGTTATCTGTTTTGTCTGAGAAGAACCTGAAATTTAACATGTGTACACAGGGTGAGTTTGTATCCAGGCAGCTGCTAGAGCTGTCAAAATACCAGGGATCAAGAAGATGAAACCAGTGACTACAGAACAAGGAGCCTACTTCAACAGATGTCTAGCCACAGTGACTGCATACCAACATATTAGGACTAAAAGCAGTCTTTTCTACACGCCGCAGACAGTATTCTCCACACATCGGCTTCTCTTGTTTTCATTATAAACATGGAACATTGTAAAGTGAGGAGAGAAAAGAAATCCCTATTTGTTCTTCATTTATACCAGCTATATAAACGAACCTGACATGACTTGTCTGATAGCTGACATTGGTCAAAGCCTGTCCTGTCCTCGTTGAGGTTCCAGTTTTAAGGTTATCAAAGGGAGAGCTGATGCTCTGACCAAGATTAGCTGTTAACGCCACTTCACTGACAGCTGAAGAGCTACAAGCATGCTCACCACAGTCTCTAAGTAGAGAGATACTGATATTTTGGCCTGAATCCAAGATGTTTGAGGTTGACGTCTTTGGTTTTAGACAGATTAACACTTGTTGTGAAGCTTTTATCGCACTGTCAGTAACATAGTGAGCTGTTAAAAACTCAAGTGACCTTATCTTCATGTCAGCTTTCTCTCCCAGGCTCTGCTTAAACAGTATAACACATAATGAAACTCGTGGAACTGTCATTTACTGCAAAATATACTCACTGAGTAAAATTAAATGTAATTTTTTTTGGCTATTTTTTTTCCTTCTGGGTGTGTGAGTGGGATGGGGAGCCCTTTGTTTTTTTGGATGCATATTTGCAGCCTGTGAAGAATACTAATACTACTAGAGCTACTAATTATTCATCTTTCTAAGCTCTAGGTGACTAAATCTACAGCTCAGAAAAACTACCGATTTTCTGTTCTGTAAATGCTGAAGCTGCTGGATAAAGTACAGACTGCTGCTTTGAAATTTAAGCTCTGCCTGATGATACCCTGCTAGTGTGTGTATGAAGGGGGGTTAAACTTGGAAGTAGGCTTGTTGCCAGGCAACACTGTTCAGCAGGAGCTAGAAAGGGTGGCAGTGGTGGGGGGGCATTAGGACATTAGAGCAACATGTCTCATTGATTTCACCCTCAGATAACAAAATTACCTCCTGGCGCAGTGCTCAGTTAATAGAAAGGATACATTCCCAAGATGACGGCTTCCAGGCATTTGATTGGTAAAGACTCCCTGATCATCTCTCTTGCTGTCTCCATTAACCTGTAAGAGGAGGGAGAGAAGATTAAATGAAAGAAGATGAGGAGTAGGCAACAGGAAGAGAGAGGAGAGGGAGCATGGAGAGGCAGTGAGAAGGGACTGTTGAGCCAGAAAGATGGAAGAGGACAGGTGACGATATAGAGCCATGAAAATCACGCCTGGACACTCGGGATCCCTCACTTTTGCGTGATAACTGCTTTACTGCATGTTGAGTTCAAATTTTCATACCATCTGCCTGTTAATACTGTGAGCATGTAG
This sequence comes from Ostorhinchus cyanosoma, assembly GCA_029814465.1. Lineage (NCBI taxonomy): Eukaryota > Metazoa > Chordata > Actinopteri > Kurtiformes > Apogonidae > Ostorhinchus > Ostorhinchus cyanosoma. Next base: position 9,890,840 of record JAPTYQ010000017.1, on the reverse strand, counting down.
CGGGCTGAGTGTGGCCGATGCCTACAGACTCAACAAGCCGATACTCAAGGCCAGTAATGTTGTGGGGATGGTGGTGGTCTCTGAGGGTGGTGTCCGAGAAGTGACTGTGGTCCAAGATCAGGACCATAGTGGACAATTCCACTCACCCACTTCATGACCAGCCGGTCAGTGAAAGACTGATATCACCCAAATGCACCACTGAACGCCACAGGAGCTCATTCCTGCCCGTGGCGCTCAGTCTAACTCTACTCTAGAACCACAGATTTTCAGGAAACACCATTTTTGCACAATTATGTATATTTAAAAATTATAAATACAAATTGCTGTTCTAATTGATCACTTCTTTCCTGCTACTTCTGAACGGCACAACTGTAACACACAGCAATGGGATTAATGAAATATTCTGATTATATAAAATATTACTGGGTGGTAACATGTCAATTTGCCTCCCAACACAGGTTTTCTTTTCTATTTTGCTGCAGGCAGCTTACTACTTGCTTAGGTGATTTCTAAATGACGCACTTCTTGACAGCGCCTGACATGCACCTCTCACGCAGCCTGTGGGTCTGCTCTAATCCGTTAACATGGACACTGAAATGAAAATTGACAGGTAAGGCAACCAACACGCATGCAAAGAGGTGCGTGTGTTCCAGGGAAGGATGAAATAGAGGGTAAAAAATAAAAAAGAACTGCAGATGCCTCTAGTTCTACAAGAGTCTGTGTGTAATAAGACTAAGAGCTTTTAATCAGTGAGAACAGCAGTTGAACAAAAATTATAATACAGACATATTTCTAAACAGATCATTTTCACCTCTATTTGAAATTATTCTGTTCATAAAACGTCAGATTATAGACAATGAGGAGAGAACATTCTGAGCATGCACATCAACATGCTGGTGAACTGGAACAGCAATGCAAAGCAAACACTGTTCAGAAAATGTTTAGAAACCAGCATCCACTATTGTTATTTTTGTTTAAGATACAGCATCATCAGGCATGCACACATTTAACATTTATACACCAAAACACACCAATGCACAAAATCTGGATTTAATAAAGCATTTCAAAATCTGTTTGAGAGAACTAAAATGCAAGGTTTGTTTTGGAAAATATCTGTTACTGTCGACAAGGTGGAGAAAAAAAATCTCTGTAAACAACAAATGGCATTAATGCTCCAAGTGTTAGGCGACATCACGGGGCTATATTGATCTCTGCAGGTCAGAGGTCATGGACGTCTAAGGGCTCACCACTTCAGCATGCTGACCTCTAATCAAATCACCAGCAGAATGTGAGCAGTGTCATGCACACACAGAGCAAACCCACCCAGTCATCTCAAAGACAACACTGTCTCTGCTGACGTGGTTTGGATTTGAACTAAATCCATCTCGCAGAACTGTAACAGAACTGACAGTGTGCCTAGTGTCTCTGCAGTTCTCCGATGGGAATAACCTCTTAATTGTCAAAACTGAGTCATGCCCAAGGTAATTACAAACTGAAAGCGGCTCACAAAACTAGACAAAGATGAAGTTAAATTACAATTTTGATACTTTTTGCAGTAGCGTAATTGAATTCAAGTAAATATGCAATTGCTTAATGTTCCATTGAAAATGAGTGGATACTTACCCACACAACGGACGGCTTTTCTTGATCTCAAAGAACTGAGTCCCAGTGTGGTTGTATCTGGTTGATTTGCTAACGAAAACTGAACCTTTGGAGTGGATTTCCCTTTTGTTTAATTTTAAAGGCTTTGTATCTGTGTTACTTGTATCTTTCTACAACAATAAGGTAAGAAGGAATAAAATGTTTTGGTTCAGACTCCTGCCATTACAGCTGGAACAAAACAATGAATGAAACCAATTACTGCTTAGAAAACCTTGTAATGAAAACAGGAAGACAATAGATGATATAGTTAATAACAAGGTGCCCAAGTCTGTACAATGTGTGATCTGTCATTCCTTATTCTACCTTTCGATACATAAGCCCACATTTCCTCAAAAATAAGACTAGACCTGCTGCTTGTATGTTAAGGATACTGCAGAGCCTTCATGTAGTTCTGGATGGCCACCAGCCAGTCTGGGACCGACATGGATGGTTTGAAGGTTGGGACTGAGGGAACAGGATGCTGGGAAGAGAAAAACACAGAGACAGACAGTGTCAGAGCGTTAACACAATACTCCCCACAAGAAACTTGACACATGGCAACATTCAGAGCCCCCAAACCTCCTCCCAGCTTCTTTAAAAATCTGCCCTCTTAATGTATTGTGACTCACAGCTTTCTGGAAAAAAAAAATACACACTTTATTTCCTATTCAGTTCTTTAAGATGCAGGCTTTCATTTGTGCAGCCAAGCAAGAGAAAAGAGACAGACTAAATGCGTTTTTTTTTCTATTTCAGTGTAATCAATGCCTCAGTTATCATCCTGAGAACATAAAAATTATAATCAGTTTAGTAAACTGCAAAACAAACAAAAAAGTGAATTGTTTTCTAAACACCATTTGCAAAAACAGGAGAAGAATAGAAAAGAATATCAAAATTCTCCACCGGGAGCACTGACTTTGATGTGAAAGAGACGGAAGAAATTAGTTATTTAACAATTAGTTACATTTTTATGAATGTATTTATTATAGGTTCAGTATTTATTAGTTTTAATTTCATGTTTAGTACTTCATATTTATTACTTTGACTTCGATGGGTGATGGTGCAGGGATTAGTACAGTAACAAGGTCCTGGATTTGATTCCAGTGCTGCTCAGCTTCCTCCCATCGTCCAAAGACAATAGGTTAAATGGTCGATCTAAATCACTGTGAGAGTGTATTGTTGCTCGTCTGTGTGTATATAAATCCATTTTTAGATCCTTCAACACATCTACTATTGAAAAAGAGAAACATAAGCCACATCAACTAGAGTGACAGAAGTGGTTGACAGATATCAATGCTGAATGGGGTTACATGTGGAGCATTTTAGACCACTACACCACAATGGTGTTTTTGCAACAGTTTCACCTCAACCAGACCTATTTTCAGAGAAGGAACAGAGGGCACAGCTGTGGGTTCATGAAAGGATCTGACCACACTAGAGCTATGAGTCAGACCACAAGACAAACACACTTCCTCTGACACACAGGAACACAGGCTGTGTGTGTGTGAGTGTGTGTATAGGAAGGGTGAACCATAACACTATCGTCATCATTTCCTGTGGGCTTTTCCTTCACCATTTATTTACAGCAAGAGAAAAGAGGTGAAGAGGAAGACAACAGGACAACATGGTGGGTGAACTCTGACAGGCAGTGGAGCAGTGAGGTAGAGAACATAAACACTGCTTTACCCAAATACCCACCAGTCAGTTTGCACACTTAAAACCGAATAGTTTTAGAGTATTAGCTTTACTGCTTATACACACAAACAGAGGAATTATCAAGTAAATAGTCAACACGTGATGAAGGTGCAACATTATTTCAATGAAAATCTGGTCAGTCTTCATCTCTGAAGTTATTCAGTCGCTCATTAATACAGTAAAGGAGACTTCCAGCTGAAACCAGGAAAACCACCGTCACTCAGTAACTGGCTGCATTTACGTTGGACCCTAATATCACCAAAAAAAATCCACATTTATCCACCCCAATAACAGACGACCGGCCCAGACGGAAGGAATTTCAAATCGTTTGAGAAAATCTTTGATAATTTGTGTACACTAGGAAAATATTTGTACCCAATAACCATCTAAACACTTGATCCGATTATTTCATCTCTGGGGTAGAAATAGGCTAAATAGATTCTTTCTGCTTGTATTTCTCTCGTGTTAGGATAAGATCAGGTTCATGGTTACGATGCTGGAATAAAAACTGAACTGTGCCTGATAAAATTCTGCCAACGTTAAAATAATCTCCCCTGTTTTTTAGATTGCATTAGTGAGTTGCTGGTGAGACTGGAATTTAATGAGAGGAAATGTTAATACTGGCGAAAGGAAACAATACAGGTCCATCCTCTACTCAATGAATTAAATTTTCTGAGTTCTTTCAGTTTTAAAGTTGGAAAAAAAACCTGCCTCATCACTAAAAATCTACACAAAACTTGAAGGTGTGCTACATGCATGGATGCTGAGGAGATCTGATATCCCAGATGATATGTCAGCCAACTTCAAGTCATGGTAAATATGTTTTCTGAGTGTATTGAATGCATAGTAATTGAAGCATAAAAATAAAGATTTGTCCTGTAATGCATATTTTAAGTTTCTTTTGTTTAACCCATAAATATCCAAACAGCTACTGGCAACCTAAATCATCTACTGATTTAAAATATTTAATAACTTCTGAGCCACTAAACCTATTAACACATTGAAATAATTGGTGTAAAATGCAGTTAGTCGTCTTTTCATGGTTATCAGATATGACCCATTTGGACGTTCAGAGGCTCTGTTTGAATGTGGAAATGCTGTCATCTTCTATTTTACCAGTAAAACCCATGAAGTTGGATCAATGATAACGGACAGAGACACTTGTTTTATGTTCAGTTACTGATATATTTTGCTGAAAAAGTCACTTTTTCTTCAGTTTTCTCTGTTTTTGATATATAATAAACTACATGATCAGTGAATTAAATACAAGAAAAAACTGATATTTACTGAAAAATCACAAAATACAGAGGATTATGTCACAATAAATTGTAATAAATCACTTAAGAAAAGTTAAATATAGAGAACAAAATATTTTGAGCCCAACACAAACGTAACATTGGGTCTTGATGGGTTAAACTGGAAATTGTGTTGAAATATGTTTAGTTGAGGAACAAATACTGAAACACGGAATCACAATGAGAATCAAGAAATATTTTCCATGTAACCACAGCTAAAGCCTCACCAACTGGTCCATCCTTCAGTATCAGACCACAGGCATTCAGCCTTTACACCAGTCAAACATCCAGCCAAGACCAGTAAATAGCAGGTTTTACTGCCTCATAATCTCCCATGTAGTGAAATCCTCACTAGGCGTAATACACTGGCTGCGTCCGCTGGTGCACACACATACACAAGGACATGCATATACACACACTAAAGCTGCTTTCTGCTGGGTCAGAGAGTGAAATAAAGGATGATCTCTCACTTTTATCATCTGCTCTGCGACAGAGAAAAGTCATTTCATTCCGCCATCACATTCGCTGCAAAAAACTCTGCCGCAATGAAATTCCATCTGACTATATATATTGTATACATATGTGCATAGACAGATGCAGCACATTATATCATTTACACAAATAGTGCGTCAGCCAGCAGGATTGTATTTTCTCTCTAGAACATGGATGCTAAAAGAGCATCGATGCGTAGTCTCAGTTTAGCCCGGTAATTAATACGTATCCATGCCCCTTCCTGTTTTCTTCTGTCCCTGCTCCTATGTAAAGATGTCCTCCTCCTCCTCCCCCTTCATGCCAAGGTCAGACTCTCTCTCTCTTTTTCCCTCTCCCTCCAAACAGAAAGATGGCATCAGAAGCCCAAATAAGGTGTTTTTAGCTATAGACCACTCATTATAGTTTCTGAATGTTGATATTCTTTATTTAGCTTTTGTTTGACTCTGATTTGAGTTTAGATTAAATTTTGGTTTGAGAGTGCTTCAATATTTACTCTTTTATTTTACAGAATTAAATGAATTAACAAGTTTTAGCTCGCTTGTTATTTAGTTTTTCAAGATACTATAAAGAAAGATTTCATTTATGGAAGTTGAAAAAGATATGATGAAAGAATACATGACATCAAATGTGACTTACAAAACCATTGCTCATCAAGAGCTCCCATATTTTGTATATATTTTACTCCACACCATAAACCAGTAACATCTGGGGAAAGCCTAAACAAAGCTGATTTTATCTGCCATTTGGTTTAATTGCAATTTACTGAAATTGTTTTCCAGTATTAGTGTTTATTAAGTAGAATGAGATGAAATGAGATTATACTGTTCTCATGTCTGTTATTATCTGAACTATAAAGTACAACAGAATAGGCTTCCACATTAAAAATATTTCTAAACCATTTAACAAAATGTGTGCAATGAATCATCATATGGCCAAAGTATCATCTTAATAACAGATGACGTGACACTGTTGACCTCAGGAACGCTTTAAACACTTTTGCTTCATGTGCATTAAAAATGGAAACGGCTAAAAAGGTGGATGAAGAGAAGGAGATGGATAGAATTTCATGCTGGCAAGATATGTTTTGGGGGGGGTGGGGGGTGCTCAAGGAATGCTCTCCCTCCTTCTCTCTCTGTGTGACAGGCCAGTAACAAGTGATTAAGCAAAGGTGTGACTCCCAGCGGCTGCATGTTTGAAATTCTTCTCTTTATAAGTTGTAATAACACTGGTTAAAAAGTAATAACATTCATTAAAGTTGAATTTTTTTTTTGGTCACAGAGCTTCGACAAAGAGCTTTGTTCTGACAGGTTGTTGCCAGTTTTAGTACTTTAGGCAGTCCAGTTGGTATCCAGAGATTATCCACTACCCAGATTGTATTGTAGGGATTATTTGGTTACAGTGCCAAGCCTCTGTTCCATTAATGGGGGCAAGAAGACAGACAATATGGAGTTTGGTCACTGAATATAACACAGAGCTGAACAAACATATAGCAAATTATAACAAAAACATTCTTATTAGCATGCCTCAGTTAATCCATTTGGGTCAGTGTTACAGCAACGGTATCTGTGGTAACTAACTGCTTTTAAACATAAACACAGACACACAATAACCAGCATCAGGTTGCATATTAACAATACTGCAACATAAACCAACAGGTGCATGTGTAGCCTACAGCACTGCACACAGTATTGTCCCATTTCTTGTTATCATTTTAAATCAAAGACCATTTCCTGACAGATGAAATATTTCTGAAATAAAATCTTTTGTGTTTGTTTGTGCGCACATGTTTTGTTGCTATCCTTCCATCCAGAGTTGCAGTATGGGATTTGGGCAGTGTCTGCCAAAGGGGTCACTAATGACCACATGGCCAATTAGTAGAGCTAAACAACAACCACATTCCCTGCTCTACAGCTTGAAACACAACAAGCATTCATCTAAATCACTGATGAGAAAACTATGAGGAGAATCTGGACTGAGAGGCCTCTGAGGTAACAGATCAACGATATGCATCTCCTTCTGCACCCCCACCCCCCCACTCCAGAACATAGCCATCTTTTTTTCTCTCACTACCTTTTCTCGTTCAGTACTAAAGCCACAGATTCATTTTAAAACCATCATTATCTTCACTTTTACTGCTGCTATTGATTTGTTTGCAGCCTTGCCTGTAACTGATGGCTGGCATTTGTGGTGTTAATTTCAATTTGTTCCCTCCATGTCCAATACGAAGCCAAAAAGGTTCTTTTGATTGTAGTTTTTGTTCAGGGTGTAAAGTTAAAGTTAACCATTATATCAAACATTGAACTAGATTAAGAAAAGATAGATTTGTTTTAATGGAAGATTTAATCACATTTACACTGTAAGTCTGTTTGGACTTCTTAAATAATTGGATACAATTTCTTGATTTGATTAATAGAATTAAACATTTGTATTCCAAACAAACCAAAAATAAATAAAATCAATACTGATGTCTCTAACCCATGGTTAGGATGTGAAGGTGTACGTGAGGAGCCACAGTGAATCGCGCATACTGTGACAAATACAAACACCACAGTATGACAGGTATGGTGCCCAAATTTAGCACACTTGTTGTCATGGTAATGTGCATCCCTGTGTGCAAAAACAAGTTTTCTGAGCGTGAAAACAAGTTGACATTACACCTAAACTGTGAATACACATACACCTAGATCTCCAAGGACGGTCACTATGCTTTCCACAGATGAACAGACTCTAAGTCCATGGAACATACCATAATCATTTTTGTCTCATCACTGAAGTACACTCACCGGGCACTTTATTAGGTACATCTGTTCAACTGTGTAACAACATAAATATCTAATATGCCAAACATATGGCAGCAAATCACTGCCTTTAGGTATGTGCACATAGTCAAGTTGATCTGCTGAAGTTCAGACTGAACATCCGAACCAGAAGAATTTGTGATGAGGGTGATTTAAATGACTTCGAATGTGGTATGGGTGTTGGTGCCAGACAGGCTGGTCGGAGTGTTTCACAAATTGCTGATCTGTTTTTTTTTTGCCAACAGCCACTTGAAAGCATGTATCCTTCCTGCCTTGTATCAATCTATCTTTGAGTTATTCATCAAGCAAATTTGCTAGTGTTGCAAAACACGTTTTTGTAAAGTTTTTGCGATACAAGACACTGACCCAAAAATTTTTCCACATCATTGGTCGTGGTCAAAAACATAATTATACCAAAAATAAAATAAGCACCAATACAGTCAATGTTGAAAATGTTGTCATTTAAGTGGCGACTTGATCAATCTAACACTAAAAAACGAAAATACACATTTAATTTTTGCAAACACAAATGATGCAACAGTGTATTTGTATGCAAAGCAGTAAAATGAGATCCTATCCCTTGTGGTCACCAGAGACGCATTCGAAAGCCAGGTGTGAAGTAATGTACTTAGAGCCGTCCACTTGTGATTGGATCACTCAAGCTACATGTTAATGCCGGGTGTGAGCAGAGCTTCAAAGCCAACAGAAAGCAATCCTGTCATATGGCGAGCGCCTGCTCCTAGGCAGCCTACAACTAGAAACCTGAGCTCTGCTACTCATCCATCCTGTCTGGTCAAAGCAGAGAAACACAGCACTGTTCAACACCCTATAATGCAGACGCCTTTACACTCTTCATAATGCAGAAACCACAAGGAACCTCCACACAGGACCCTCAATCAAGAGCTGACCAACACTGATGCACTGATGTGAATGAACGTTTAACGATTGCTGCTGTCATGATCTTCCACATCCAGTTGAAATTACTGTTCTTAATCTGTGTTACAGTAATGTTTCAGCTGCTTGGCTTGGCTTACCTTAGGCAGGTATGCAGCATTCCGTATCCTGTTCACCATTTCTTGGCCCTCAGGGTGCACAGCAGCCACATGGGACCACATCCTCTCCCAGGTGACACTCTCGATAGGGAACCCAGTCCGGTTAACATAGAATAGAACCCCTCCATCTTTTTCCTCTTCCTCCCCTGGGGACCTGGAGCTGTTGTTAGCAGGAGAAGCTGATGATTCGTCTTGGGTGCTACAGCGGAGGAGGCAATGTGAGCTGGTGCTTTTGGACCGGCCGTGCCTGCTCAGCTTGGCCGGGGAGGTGCCAGTCCGGCTTGGGGAGTTAGGGCCGGTCATTGATCCCAGGAAGGCCACGAGGAGGAGGAAAATTTAGGGGGATGCAATCCTCCTCCAGCTACGAGAGTGTTTCTTTATTCGACAATGCTGAACAGTACATGCTGATTTTTAAGGGCAAACCTAGTGGGGTAGAAAAAACAAAGAGTGTCAACCACTCCAACCAAACATTTGAGGCTGACTTAGCAGTAAAAATGCTGTGACACTTTAAAATAGATCTATAGTACATGGTAAAGTTTGTTCTTCAAGGTTCCTTTCCCAGGCATATTTCCATAAAGGCACACTACTGTTTACCATGCTCCCCTGTTTCCTGCTGAGAGGGTATACTTATGAAAAACCGTGCCTCTCCTATTTTGGAAATGGAACGATGAAGCAGAATGTGAAGCTTATATTGTGACAACGAATGCATACACAGAGGCAAAGTAAATTATCCCTAATGTAACCAGTCTGCCAAGACTTGTTCAGAGGTGGATGACAAAGTGATCGAAGTAGAAACACTACTGCTTAGAAATACTCCATCACAGATTAAACTCCTTAATTCAATATGTTACACAGGTTAGAGAACATAAAAACTACGAGCAAAATGTAACATCAAAAGTATGTATGCATGTACTGAACATGCCATGATCCTGTTTTATCACTAATAAAATACATGCAAGCATTGCAATCCATCAGTTTGGAACCAATTTTGTTTAGTATATTTTTTGGTAGCTGGGTAACAGAACAGGTATGGAGTAAATGAGGAGTGACAGGTACAGTATTTCAACTTTAAAGGCAGTGGAGTAGAAGAAGCAAACACTGGCATATTGTTCAGTGCAGTATTTTAGTAATTGAGTATCACATTAAAACACTGTTTGGATAGCTGAGGGAAAATTATTGCTGGACACAACACATGATGTCCGATCAAACATCATGGCATTAACATTTTTTTTCATGAATGCTACAAATAAATGGGTACTAAAAGCCCACAGATACTACACATAAGGGAATAATAATGTATCTATACAACTACTGGTTGCAGTTCAATGTAACAAGAACATTTGCCTTACATTGACATAGTATGAACTATTCAAATTATAATGCAACTGCCAAATAACACTTTAATAAAATAACACACAGATACAGATTTTATGCATATTTCATTCTAGGTGCATCCGCTGAAATCTGTCAAGCGTTATTAAATCAGCCGTACCGTATTATCCACCGGGGCTCCGACTTCAGAACAACGACGGGCCGTCCGGTTTAGAAGGCATCGGACTCGTGAAACACACAGTGAGACGAGGTAGGTCCCATTCATAACAAGGCTTCGTTGTCCACCACAGGCTGTGAAGTCTTGTTTTGGTTCAAGGCTTTGTAACTTCACCCCTTCTTGTGGTGGTCAAGTTAAATGAGTCCCGGATACGCACACGTTACACTTCAACATAAAAGCAACACATTTGTCAGCATTGCCTTTATGATAAACAAACTGCAATAATCATTGCAACTTAAAACGTTAATCGTTAAATTAAAGCATTAACGCAGTTTTGAGCTCACTAGTTTAAATACCTTATTTAAAACTTTATATCAGGATTTTATTCTGGCAGTTTCCCCCGGAAGTGCGGCCGCTCTGCTAGCTAAATGACTGCTCTTGTATCTTCGGGGGCCGTTGCCTCCCACCGCTACACCAGTCCGAAAAAATGACCTCCTCTGGGCATTATTCCTCCTTAGCAGCTGTCAAGGCGCCTCGGTATCAATAATCTCCACAACAAATCCAAGTACATGGCGATAACAAATGTTTTTTCAGTGCCTCACATGGTTAAAATTAAATAAAACGGTCCCACTGGCTGCGGAGTGCGGAGCTGCCTTTCTGTTGCTTGTATCCCCAGTAGACGCTAGCGTTTGGTATCATTCGATTGGTCGAGCCAACAAAGAGGGGCGTTCCTAGATGTCCGTTTTACCATATTTGGAACCAATCCCGCTGTCTGATTGGTAGATTTTAATGGACCAAGGCGTCAACAAGTGATATATCTGCAACAATTGGGCTTTTTCTGCACCTGGTTGCAGCTGTTGATTTTGGACATTTGCAGGTGTTAGCAACGGTTCTTTCCCCAGAAAAGACCGGCGTAGTTCAGAAACCACTCTGATAATTCATTTCCACTTTTAATATCAAACTTTAAAAAATATCTATTTCTTTACACAGATTAATACATGTTGCATTCAATTAATTTATACATAAACACACAAATTAACTGTACAACTTTTAACACTCGATGTAAACTACAACAAATGCATCCATCACAGCAAAAGCAAGGCAAGTTTAATTATATAGCACTTTTATTTCATTTTATTTTATTTTATTTTATTTAAGGATCCCCATTAGAAGCACAAAAATGCGCCTCTAGTCTTCCTGGGGTCCTATTTCATGCACAAAGACAATTAAATGTGCTTTACATAAATAACAGACAAGAATATTAAACAATATATAATTCGCAGAGTACATGTTACATAGGACAATATTAAAGTAAGTTCACAAAATCTGTATTAAAA
>JAPTYQ010000017.1:9758667-9782328 GCA_029814465.1 Ostorhinchus cyanosoma | reverse complement strand
GGTTTCCTTTTGTACTCTGTAGTTCTGTCTCTTCAGTGACTCATTCCTGGGGAAGCACAGATTAACTTTCACAGGTCGAGGTAAACTTCTTCACTGGTACAGTCATGTGTTTAGAAAACAGGGTACTGGAAAATGTCTCTGTAAACTCCAAAATATTTCATTTTACATGATCACACAGAAATAACACACAACAATAATCTAGAATTAAATATGGCCACTAAAGAATTATTCTTTTATTGTGTAGAAAAAATAAAAATGCTCACTAGTGTACATGTCACCTATAACAGGAATCTGGACTGAGGGTAAACTTCTAAAAATAATCAAAAGTTGATTAATCTGACAAAAGTCTATAGGTTACTTATGTCATTCATATGATATTTATTATATGTTCAGGTGGGAAAATAGTAAAAACTAAAGTCACCATTTGCATCTTTTAGTGTGAGTGTATGTGATACATTCAAATGGCTTGATTTGTCTGAACATTAAAATATCCATATTATTTTTTTTACTATCATTTTAGACCAAAAACAGAATATTCTCACATCAGAGAAATTAAAAGAAGTTTCCAATTTTTTTTTTATATTTTATTGTCATTTTAATTATAAAATAGTGTATATGAAAGTGGCTTGTGAGCATGTGCAAGTAAAACTAAGCAGGCCACAACAAAATCTCACATTTAATAAACATATACAACATATAGCATAATAACAGTATCAGAAGAATAGTGATTAAAATGTTTTAAAAGCATTCCGTTAGGGATGTATCTACCTAATTGCTGATACAAAAAAATAAACAAAAGAAATGTGCATCAAAAAGTAACTGAAATATAATACAGAAAGAAGTCTGGACATAGAAGTCTTTACCATGCAATAAATATACAGGTTTTTATAAATAGGGATGAAAATAATTTACCTAATGAATGAAAAGGAGTAGACTGTGTTTTAATATTTGATTATGTTACAGAACTATACATATCAGTTTATAATAATTTCTTTTTTTCTTTAATATTGTCTGTATGTCCTCACCCATATCTTAATAAGGAGGCTTGATTTGATGTGTACTCATTTGTTTATCTTATTTTAATTTTAGTTTGTATAACAGTAACTTTCGTTCCCAAAATGTACCGTGAAGGTGACAGATTAAACTGTCTTATCCAACAGTCCAATCCATTAGTTTTAAATGTTGGAAAAGGCAGCAGTTTAACATCAGAGACACAGAAGGTGAGACATCCTGTGCTTCAGTCCTTATTAGACCTCAGAACTGCAGAATGACATTAAAGTCCTCTGGTTTAATTGCCCGACAGGAAGATGTGAAGACACTTATCCTCTTAAATGTGACGAACTATGTAAGTGTCACTGCCAGTACAAAATGTGAAAATGTGAGCAGCAGTCATTGACTGTTTGTGTGAGAGACAAACCCTGAGGCCCCGTGCAGCGAAATGCAGGAATGCACTGTGCTGTTGGAAAACGGCCGCGTTAAGACATGATTTATTATCTTAACAAAGTCTGTGGAGGAGTCAGAGTTGGCCCTTTTAACATTTATCCTACATTTTAATGCCAGGATGCCATTGCTTTTAATGGTCAGTAAAAACCACTAAACCTGCTCATTTCCATAATAAATCTATCTGGTAACTTCACTTTCTAAATCGATGCTTTTAAAGTTGCACTGAAACACTGCTCCTGTAACCTGTAGAAACCTCTGCTCACACCAATGCACAGGTTGGTTTATGTTGTAGTAGAAGATAGTTGCATTGTTTCCCTCTTTTTCAATCTGCATTTATTCCTTTTTCTTTTTTTTTTTCTTTCTCCTTGTGTCAAGTCAAGTCTGTACTTGGCAGTAGAGAGCAGGGCATACTCAACATTCCTGAGGAGTGTCTGAGAGTCAAACTACTCTTGACAAGCGGAAGAAGGAAAAAGACGCACACATGCACAAACACACATGTGCAAATACACACACACACACACACACACACACACAGAGCAAACTTATTAAACCAATAATTTAACCACAATGTGCAGGGTGCAATGATACTTCCACTGCATTCACATGTGCAAAGTAATTCAAGAGTTTAAATCACTTTTTCATGCTTTTTATGAGTTAATATTCAATACTGGGATAAATTGGGCCATATAAGGAAAGGAATGATTTTTCATTTTTATTTTTACATAGCTTCTCTACTGTAACTGGACCCCCTTTAACCAGCCCCACTCTCTTTTTCCTTTCACCCTGGCTGCTGTTAAAATCCAGCTCAGAGAATTTTGGTGCTCGGAATTGTAATTTCTAAAACTAAACTTGTATGATTATTGCAATTTATTAACAAAATTAAGGTCTAGACTCAAAATTGGTCATGGAACAGTTTTTTTTCCTGCTCTAATAGTCACACTAACTAACATAACTATGATGTAAAATCATTTTTCTAATTAAAACAGAGGATGAGTGTTCTCTGAAAGAGTTTAGAAATGATGACCTCACCAAACCCATGTGAAATGTAGAGAAGTTTCACCTGAAAACACATAAGATGATGAAAACGTTATGACATGACATAAATGATGTAAAAGACACAAGAAGACAAAAATAATGTAAAAAAAACCAAAACAAAACAAAACAAAAAAATGTTTAAGAAACAGTTTAGGAAGACAGTCTTTTTTTCTGAATGTTCCATTTGAGTTGTTTCATATTTTGCATTAACTAACATTTCTAGTCAACATTAGAAGTGATTATGGACAATATCTTGCTTTTTGGAACTAAATTTCTGACATTCAGTCAATATACATTTAATTTCATATTTATTATCTGTGGAGGAGTTCGATAAGTCTAGATATGACAGAAATTAGTGGGGTAGTTTTGTAAATTTGGGAGATTAAAGTGGCTTCTTTGGGGTCTTGAACTGAATATGTTTGGAAGACAGGTGTTGTGTTGGATGTTGGATGGATATTGTACTTGGATTAATATTTCATATCGTTTTTAAAATACATTTTAAAATGAATGGGATATTGTTCTGATTTCAGTTTCTAATCATCAAAAATGCCACAATGAAAGAGCAAGAAAGGAACAACTGATGAAAGATTATGTATTTATACAAAAAAAAAGCAAAAATGTTAACTTTCTGTTGTCTTGTTTTTATTCCTTGGCTATTTTGGTACAATTACTCTGCCAGTTGGTGATTTGGGGAATACAATTCGGTGAGATCATATGACTGTAGTGTTGCCATGTATTTCTAAGTTAAGTTTCTAAACTAATGCTTTCATGCAGAACTTTAAAAGGAGGGGAAATAAAGAATACTTCATCTTTAGGTTTATTACAAACATTAAAATCTAAACATTTGGAGATATGTAGCTTGTTGAGGTTGAATCTGAAAAGTAACTATACCTGTCAGAAAAATGCAGTGGAATAAAAAGTTACATATTCGTCTCTGAGATGTAGAGAGTAGAAATGTAAAGTAGCAGCCAAATGGAAGTACTCGAATAAAGTCCAAGAACCTTCCATTTGCACAGGACTAGGTTGCATTCCACCACTGGTGTGAATTCACTGGCAGCTTCACCAACACTGCACACAGAGCCACGTCTAAAGGGTGTACAGCCGGTCGTGTTCGTGCAGATACTCTGTGATTGTGTACACTTCTTAAAAGACTTTACAGGATAAACGTCCTTGCAGTTCGCAGAACAGAGCATGTGGGAAACGCCCGTAACAAGCACAGAAGTACTTATATATGACATCACTTTGCCTGACTCACAGCTGGGATAGTCACCGCATCAAATGCCAGCTTGACATTAACACTGAAACACACCCCGGCTATTGGAGATCCGCATGAAACTGACCGCCATATTGGATCATCAGCTACATTTCATATTGTGATGTAAAGGGAGATTTGAGCCCACATGTCCGAGTAACTTACGCAGTAACATTTGCCCTTTCTGTCAGTCTAAGGCACGCCCTTTTACCTCTAGATGCCTGTGCAGATAGCCAATCCTATTAAAGATCTCAGTGACATGACAGCACATATGCCCAATAAAAAGAGTGAATTTTGACAGAAGGGGTGGGGAAAGGGGCGTGGTCTAGGATCTAGGGTGTCGCCGTGGAGGCTCCCATTCGAAGGCGACGGCGGTCGTCTATATTTCAGTCCTTATCTCTCCAGAATTAACGAAATAACTCCGAGTTGGCAGTGAATTTGACAGACTTTCACGTTGAGATTTTTTTCAAATTCTTCTCGGTCGAGCTTGCGGCGGGGCTCTGGAATGACGGGGTGTGCCGAGAATTTGAATTAGCTCGCCGTTAGTTTGAAGAAAGAGTGAGTCGGGGTGAAGAGAGGAGCCATTTTGTCCCGACTGTGTGGGAGAAAAGAAAGAGTGGAAAAGAGGAATCACACGGGAGGAGAGCCTATTTTTGCTTTGGGTTCTTATGCTGTAGGGGGGAAACAGTTGGGCTCGGGAGATATAACTTGTCGGACACATCTTCGGGCACGTTATTTGGGTGGTATTTAGCCAACTAGCTTGCCAAGCTAATCAACAAATCCCAGATTGTTAACTGTTAACAGTCTACAGAAGCTGGTCCAGTTGGCTAAGGAGCTGGCTTTAGATTTCACTTAGGCGTGCTAGGTTATCTGCTTTTTTTGTATTTGTCTGCGTGGGTGAACACAAGCCTTTTCAATGGCGAAGAAGACGTACGACTTGCTGTTCAAGCTGCTTCTGATCGGAGACTCGGGCGTGGGGAAGACCTGTGTGCTGTTCCGCTTCTCTGACGACGCCTTCAACACAACCTTCATCTCCACCATAGGTAAGAACCCCCCAAAACACGGGCCTTTCTAACTGCCTTAAGCTGTGTATGCTTAAGTTTGACAGCTGAGACTTCCAGACTTTACAGGTTACCCTATTCGGGCCCAGAGAGCCAGCATTGGGCCCGCATAAGGTTAGCTTCAAAGCTACTTGTGCGCTTTTATGAGCTCATAGTTAACCCGCAATCTTGTCTCAAATACACAGCTGTGACTCAAACAGCATAACATGCTTATTGTTTTTAGTTACACAAGCGGTAACTGCAAGTATAACCGGTTTAGGCGCCAGATGGTTTGCTGTCACGTTAGTTGACCCAGTGGCTGGTTAGCTAACTAGGCTAACACCATGTAGCAGACAGTACAGGGCCAAGAACTCAGACACGTCCCCCCTTGATTGTTGACAGACTGTAATACTACAAATATATACACATATAACTGCATCAAGGCACCCCTGTGTTACAAGTCATTACTATTTCTAATTATCACATTCATACCGAAATCACAGTATAAGTCTAATCATCAAAGTGTCAAAATAAATCAGGTTAATACAATGCCACTAGTTTAAAACAGCAACTTTTTAATTGTAAGTCCCGCAGAAGTACACAGGTATCACCTAAGTTAAGTAGTTAATGATATAGGCACTCATCCAAAACATTTTAACCTGATAGAAAATACTTTGCCAGTGTTAAAACACAGGTTATTAGGAGAATGGTGAAAGAGACTGATGACGATTAAAAGAAAGATCAAAATGAATACTTGAGTTTTAAAAGTATATCCTTCAACTTAATATTAGGGTAGTATATTTTAAAGTCAACTAAACTTGTCATTTATACCTATCTTGGGCACCTGACTTGAAAGCTGTGAGTGGATCCCTAAAATGTCACCAAAAGAATCTGAGCTCCATGTCCACTGACATCTGTTTTCTTTGAGTTGTAGCTTATAATTTATGAAATGTCATCTTCCTAACTGTTCTCATACATATATTACTAGGCTGCTATAACTGATACATTACCATGTAAACAGGTTTTCCATCTCAAAGCTGTTTAATGTAAATAAATGATACTTAGAGTGACTCAGAAGTGCAGTTTTTCTGGTTAAATACAAACTAGATTCAAGAAATGTTTAAGTCAAATACAAGTGTAATGACTACTGCCAAGTAAGCAAGTAAGTTATTTCTCAGACCTCCTTAAAAGAGAACTGTAAACAGTTCATCATCAGCTTTTTCCTCTGTCCTCCACGCATGCGTCTGACAACACACTCACATGAGTCAAGTGTCAAACTATGTCAAATCCCTGCACGGCCCTGATGAAGGCTCCATTACTCCTGTTGCTTAAGATCACTGCTGAGTAATACTGTAACATTAGATGTGTTTTGCAGCACCACATAAAGCTGAAGGTTTGCAAAGCACTGGCTTTATATCCTTGATCTCTTGATTGAGCTTTAATTTCAAACCCACTGTTTTGTAACTAAAGTGTTGACAGCTCGGTCTGAATGTGTACTTAAGATCACACGACCATAAATGGCAGCTGTGTTCCCAGTAGCATCCAGACTCGATTAGATCTGCTGAGGTCCAGCACAGCTCTGCTTATTGTTTATCGGACATATCTTACATTCAGTCTTAAATGTGTATACTGGTCCTTCTGTGTAACCGAGACTGGGTTTCTCATAAAATGGGTGTGCAGTAGGTTTACGGCACCATTATTATGAATTTTGTATTCACAGCGCACTTATCTAGATTTACGAAGTGATTGACACAAGCAGATCAAGTCAAATAATGACTGTTCAAGATAACAAGCAATGAAAACACTTAAAAGAATTACAGTTAAAATACACCATCAATGAACATTTACATGGTGTTATGGTGAAAGAAGTCAGATCTCTGGGTATTCAATGTTAAAGAGGAAAGATGTGTGATGAGGACCAGCAGTCCAGACTGACATGTTCCTCAGAGACCAGTAGTGACCTATGTTCCTTGTGGGGATGCTTTTCCTGCCAAGTTTAGATGTAAGTCAAGTATTTATTTCAATGACTGAAACTGTTTGTAGCAACTGTAGGCATTTTCCCAAATCTGGGAAAATATAAGAAGAAACTTCTTACTGCAATTACCTTGGAAGCAACTTATTCTGAGTAGATTTGTATAGCATCTTTTTGAGATGTTTTCTAAATATTGTAATTTAGGTCAGAAAATGTGTAAGTGTATAGCCTTTAGATTAATTAGCAACATCAAAAAGCTGTCATGGCACTTGTGCTCTCCACAAACCTAGGGAAAACCCTTATAAGTTTGTTTTCTTTGTGAATTCTGTAACTTCAACAAGGCATTCTTTATCTTTGCATCAGCAGCATCTCAGTTATAACAGCCTACCTACCTGTTTCAGATTGATTTTAACCATAATGGGACCAGACTGAGGGATGATTCTTTTTACAGAGATGTGTGAATACATCTAATAAATAAAATGATGATGGATCTGGCTGGAATACTAAACAAACTGTTTTTTAAGGCTCTGGAGATTACAATTTATTGGCCCATGAATGTCTATAGTGCTACAACTCTGATAATCGTATTTTGTCACATATGTACCTCGATCAAAACATTTTTTGTGTATGTGAGAGTTTACACATGATCAGACTTATGTTTGATTACATTTCAGTCACATTTTCAACTCTGTCAGAGACACTCACTTTCTCTGCTCATGAGCAAAGAAAAAAGAGCTGTTTTATACAGTTCAGTAATTTGTAATCTGGAAGTTTTTGATGGCTGCTGAGATATTATCTTCCAACCACCGCAAGTTTTTTCCTTATTCATATAAATGTAGGGCAAACATTTAACACCTCAAACAAGCGTCACACTAGAGAACAGATGGCAACAACTGAACTGAAACTGTCCACAACAGTCATTTACAGATTAGGAAGTGGTCCTTCGTGGTGTTTTCAACTTTTCGAGGGGATATCCAGGGTGGCAAGATGCTGATATATAAGATCACAAGCTAATACAATTTTCATCTCAATAAGTTCAGAAAAGTTTTCCTTAGGAGTTTGGAGAGCTGCACCGGAAAAGGTAGAACAGCTGATCCTGTCTTGTCTTTGTCATCTGTATTCAAAACAAAGCAGCACACACTGTTACAGCTTAGTATTCATAAAATATAATCTATCAGCAGATCATATAATGCAGATGTATACTTGATAGGCAGCTCTGATTTTTGATATGGGTACAAATATGTGAATTTACTGATCTGAATTGTCATCATCCAGCTGTCAACATATAACTTAAAATGTAAATTAATGCTCTGGAAAAACCTGTCTCAGATGCATGCACTGCCTTGTAATAAGGGTTATTTGATAAACTTTTTAATGGGTAACATTGATAACTAAAGATCTCATTTGTTGATGAGCATGAAATCATTAGTGTTTTAGCCAATGCTATAATTAGTGAATGTGAAACAAATGTCAAAGATTTTATTAATTTAACCATTTTTAAGAATTTCAGACAGAATATTTCAAAATCAGACTGATTAATTATTCCAACAAACTATAAGGATACTGATGGCACTTTCAGATCAATTTACAACAGCCCTTAATTCTGCCAAAATCAATACTTAATTTAAATTCCACTGGAGCAGAAAACGTTTCTCCACATTAGGAACAGAGGGTAGCTGACCAACACTCAGGGCCAGATACATAAATCAAATGGGTTTATTTAATTTCTGTACATTTGTTTTTGGAGTTTGACGAGAAATGTCTTCTGTTCTGATGAATTTGTAAAGAATGTGAATCACAATGTAAAAAATATGTTGCTTATCAATGCACAATCACTTGTAATTAATCTGTTTTTTTATTGTGTTGTCAGAAATCAGGTTACAGCAGCATGTCAGGTTCTCACTAGTTTTCATCCCTAAATCATAGTACAGTTAGGCTCATTTAGTCGAGCAATATAGCCATACACAGAACTTGCTCAAATTTGATAGTTCTTTCCATTTACACAGTACATGGACCAAAACTTGAGCCAGAGAGGAAAAGTGATGTCCAGACTTGCAATTTGATTTTTACAGTTATTTAAGAATGTCGTACAAGTTGTTAAAGACACTGCAAATGTTTGCTCGGAATGGGACAAAAAAAAAAGATACCATTTTATACAGTTTGCTTGTTTCTGTCCAGAAAAGGTTGCATGATGAACCGAAAGTATCTAAAAAGTTTGAGATACGCCAACTTGTGAAAGAAATGGCAGAAGCCGGACATTTGAAACAGGAGTGCTAGTCCTTCTTCTGACACAGTACTCATACCTTTGGAGACAGAGATGCACAGCTGTTTCTCAAAATACCCCCATTGGAAACCCCCCTCCCACCCTTCATCAGTCACTTATCCTCATTTCCAGTCCTCTCTCATGCCCTTCCCCCTTGTACGTTAGAGGTTATGCATATTAAGAGTGCTGAATATGCATAATGTTGCGATCAGAAATCTCTTTCCACAACACATCATGAATTTTGCATGGAAACTGGCGATGGCTACAGTGGAATTCATACTTGTGGAAGGAACAGTTCCTGCGAGATTAAAAAGAAAGCCGGCCATAAACCATATTACTGTCATTTTAAGATTCAGGATTGAGCCGTTATGGAAAGCGTCATTCTGTTCTGGTGAAATGTCCTTTTTTTTCCAGAGGTTGTGTAAACCTCTGATTGCACAATGCACATATTTTCTTGACAATCTGCCAGAGCACCTCACCAGGAAAAACAGATTCACTAGGTGTTTTTCCTTCTCACTAGGAACACACAAATATTATGTCATCCCTGCTGTGTGTGATTTATTTCAACTGTCCTCAAGAAGATTAAGCACATTAATCATATTTCACTGCACAATCCTAAATATTTATTCAGTTGTTGGTGCATTGTTGTTTTTTGCTCTAAACACAAATGTAGGCTTCATAGCTGTATCATATCTGCAAAGTGTCCATCTTCTTCACTTCATCCTCTCTTTTTGTTTCAACCCAACTCAATATTTCTTCTTTCTTTCCCTCCCTCTCTCTGGGGTGCGCATAATATTTAGTGAGTCACACTTTGGCAACCAGATCCTTCATTATTCTGTGGCCCTGCTCCACCTAGAGCACAGCTGTTTCTTGGACTAACACAACTTATGACCGAAGCTAAACTGACAGATTGCCATTTACACAAAAAAAGAAAAACTTTTTTGGGCCAAAAGAGAAAACAATACTGATGTATTACCCCTTTTAATCGGTTTCCTTCAGGGCTTCATGGATGTGATAAAAATGATAATCCTGATTACTTTTACAGTGCAAGCATTTATATATATATATATATATATATATTTTTTTTTTTTTTTTGTTTGTTTGTTTTTTTTGCCATTATTTACAACTTCATCTCATTTAAACTATTTAGTGCTTTAGAGGGATTGTGTCTAAATTGATTTGATTCGTATAATAGATGATAAAATACACAAAAACTAAAGTAAACCTTGAAGATCGTATTCATACATGTAACAGTGCATCCTGCCATTGAAACAAAGTCCAATCACAATTGAAAGTATAATTTTATTCCCAGAGCTGCAGCTCCTCTTTATTATCAATATAAATTTTTCTGCACGTTGTTTTCTAGATGAATGATTTCCTTCTTTAAAGGTTAAAGAAAATGTTTTACTGACTCACTATCGGACAAAAAATGGGACAAATATGTAGAAAGTGGTACATCTGAGAAGTGAATGTTTGTCATTTTGATCACCTGATTTTTTTATGTAATTGCTGATTTTGATTTTTCTTTTCAGTCAACCAATTCCCTGTCTTGTTTTCTGCAGTGAAACTCTTTGTTTTTTAACTTAACAGGTAACCATTTATTATAACAGGCACTGTAATGCTTTGTCAGCCTAGAAATATTCCCCAAAAAAATCAATGTCATTGATAACTAATCCACTTAAAATAATATCAACAAAAATGGAAGCTGCTAAATGCTGTCCTTACAGTTTAGGGTTAATGCAGACTACGCAGACAGTCTTGTTTCTGGCCTAACCTGATTTCTTACAGTAACCTGGTTCTTCTTTGTGCCCATTGTGAGCCAGTTTCTGATCCACAGCCGTCTGCTGATAGGCTCATGTTCTGGTCATGACACTGCAGAATCAGGAAGAGATAATGTTATTGTCTCTCAGATGGAAACACGCTGTCATTCACTTTCCATTTCTCTCTCCTAGAGTCCACTGTTTCTCACTCTCCACTGTTTTTCTGTGTTGCCATCAGTACCAGCCTTTGTTTGTGCAGTACTTTGAAGTCTTTTGTTATAGGTGAACATGCCGGTACTGTATGTACTGCATTCACATAAATGTTGCATATACTGACATGTTTGTTTTTTGTCTTGCAGGCATAGACTTCAAGATCAAAACTGTTGAATTACAAGGAAAAAAGATCAAACTACAGATTTGGTGAGTAGT
Source organism: Ostorhinchus cyanosoma (assembly GCA_029814465.1). NCBI lineage: Eukaryota > Metazoa > Chordata > Actinopteri > Kurtiformes > Apogonidae > Ostorhinchus > Ostorhinchus cyanosoma. The sequence continues at coordinate 9,771,134 of JAPTYQ010000017.1, read as the reverse complement.
ATTTTGTGTCAGTTCTGTGTCTAACTGTATATTAGAGGAAGTGTACAGGCCTGAAAAATGACTGTGTAAATATTCTTCATCATCAGTTGGTGAAACATCTGGTTGACAGAGCTCCCTCAAGTCCTAGAAATGTGTTAGAGCAGGAAATGGTCACCAGTCCACCAGGAGCTTTTCTGCATAGTTGTTGTTGCAGCACACAACTGTTGAATTTCCGCATCTGGAAATTAGTTTTACTTCTCATAAAATACTGAAAAAACATTTCACCATATGAATATAATCTATATACAGTTTCTGTAATGGCTTTCACCTAAAAGCACTTAAAATTTAAAGCTTTGTTAAAATGTGTCTCAAATGGTTGTCAGTTCACAAAACTGTAACTGATACACTGGGATCTTTGGCCTCTCAGGAGAGGGGTAGGTCTGTTCATTCAAGACTAATTATTGAGTGTTATCGAGATATCTAGATACCTGTATTTTCACACCCACTGTTGTTGGGAAAACCAAAACATAATGGCACAAAGAAACCACATCTTGAAAATTGCACTGTGGATTCATCTAAAGTATGGATGATAGATCAAATATTGAAGTTAGTTTGGAAGTGTTTTTGTGCTTCTGAAGTTGTTTTTACACCAGAATCAGCTTTATTTGCCAAGTATGTGTACACATTGAAGGAATTTGTTTTATTCCGTTGCTCTCAATGCACTTAAGGAGGTCACAGCAGATAGAGCAGTCTGCACACTGTAAGCTCTAAATACCACTGTATCTTTGTGATGTTGCTAATTTAAATTTTTGTTTTGCACATGTTTGCTTCAACCTGGAGGGGCACCGATGGGCGCTTTGTTTTTTTCTGATCTAGATGTACAGAAAGAATACACATGATAGCAAACAAAAGTTAAATAAAGGCAAAAATAGATGCATAATCATATAAAGAGTAATGTTTAAAACTATACATGCAAGTAAAGCATTATGCAAGTTGCAAACAATACAAATTGTGCAAAGCAAATTGTTTCTCAGAATCTGTGCTCCAGAGTTGACATTGAACATTTAAAACCCAGGTTTTGTTGCTGTTTTGGCATAAATATGCCCATGTTCACTGTTGCATGGAAGTAAGTACTGTATTGTAAACCATAGACATAATATGAACAGTATCTAACCTTTTGACTTCAAACACATATGAAGCATGTTCCTTTTTGAGTTTTATGCCACTGTCATGTACGTTTGATCTTTGATTCAATTAGATTTGACCTTATCCCATCCATTAGATCTTTTCTGTTGTGTTTGTTTCAGTATACATTAATCTTCCTCCTCATCCTGTCCAAGTACATCACATATTGATTAAATCTACCCGGTGCCACCCCAGCACTCAGTACTATTCACAGATAACAGGCAGTTATTTCTCCTAAAGATCATAGTCAAATGACTGCTGTAAGTGTTTGATTTGCTTATACTAGCTTCGTGCTCCTGGGCTGCATCTCTATTTCTGATAGATGGGTGTTGGCATGTTTTTCCAGATAGGAAAATGTCACAGTTGAGGTGCATGTTAGTGCAGACGTGTAAGGGACACAGTTAGCCTGCAGTGGATTTAAATGTCTGTCTGCCAGGGATAACCTTAGCTGGCTTTTTCCGTTTTTTAAAATGTTGATTCCGATTACTTCTTTGGGCCTTAAAACAGTCAGAAAGGTGGCATTAATGGGGATGTTGAATGAATTTTAAGACTATTATCAACCTCTGTTGGAGATAACAGGAAGTGCACAATAACAGCATCTCTGGTCTTCTGTAATGACCTGTAAGTCTGAAAATAAAACCTATTTTAAAGTAAAGTCATAAGCAGAAATATAAAAATGCTGCACTAAAGTAATAATAGAATAATATTCTTGAGTCTGTGTGTTGTAGTCCAACATGTGTGGTTGAAAGAAGGGTTACTGTGTTGAAGTGAGATGTAAATATTATATGAAATGGTCTCTGTGTCACTGGTATTGATCAGCTCTGTCACACCCCAGATATTTTATGACCAATGTGAGCTGTAATAAAATCACTGGACGACTTGTTATTTGGGTTAAGAGCTGAATGTATGTTTCTATGTTTGTGTGTGTAGGGACACAGCGGGCCAGGAACGGTTCCACACCATCACCACCTCCTACTACAGAGGAGCCATGGGCATCATGCTGGTATACGACATCACCAACGCTAAGAGCTTCGAAAACATCAGCAAATGGCTGCGCAACATTGATGAGGTAAGACACAAGTTTATATGATGTATGAGATCCCTGCCACATTGTCGTGTTTTCTTGTGGCTTTTGGAGAGTTGACACTTGGCTATCTGTTGTTTATTGTGTGTAATGACAAAAGCCTCATTCAGACTCTCAGCGAAAATCTTAATTTCCTTATTTGGCATATTCAGAATTCATCCAGATAAACTTAAGAAAGTCAGTCCCCAAAAAAGACCTTTTTTTTTTTCGTTTTGCTGGGAATGCACTTATATAATAACACTTTGTCTGATAGATGATGCAGATTCTGTTTTCATTTATTTCACACTACTTTTAAATTAAGGAACTTGACAAATGAATGATCAAGACCACATAGTCTTCATCAGACAGACATGTTTTAGCATCTAACAGGAGACCACAACATCACTGGTGTTTCAGGCATATTAAACTAGAATGCACTGAATGGACTACAGCTGCAGTTGGAATAAAAAAGGCTAATATCTGCAGATAGATTGATTTACAGACTGAAAAATGCATTGAAAATCAGATTTCAATGTGTTTACTTCCCTCACAAAGCAGTTAGGTCAGTAATGTCTGGATGTACAAGTCCAATTGGATCACATAAATAATTTTGTAGACATTCTGTCTTAAAGATTGGATTTGGAAAACCCAACTGCATTGCCTAGAGTCTGCACTAAATTCTCTCAAGGGTATGCAGCAAACAGTGTTAACTAGCTGATCTGAACTGTGGAGCAGGAGTCTGTGATTAAATCACATCATATGAGCCAGATGTCTACATGCATCAGACTCGCTGTAAAGGACTAAAATAAAATCCCCACTGGGAGTTAAACTTAATACAGCAATAGCTCTTAAGTGCAGAATGTTTCAAAATTTAAATGTGTTTTGACAATGTTTTAAACACAAACTTCTGGCAGAATTTTTGTCTTTATGATCACCATTCATTGCTATAACTATCTTGATCATTTGTCACAACTTTATAGTTAAGATAATTTTTAACATTTTTGTCTCTGCTTGGTGTTCTAATTCATTTGTTTATCTATCCATTTATAGTCTAATGTTTTATGATCCTTGATTTTAGAAGAAATAACTTTGTAGTCCAGTGCTGTATGAAATGTTGAGATTTGTGTGCCGTGTTTGTTGCAGATCTTGTGGTTTGTGACAGTCTGCGGTTGTATCCATATGTTGTTTTAGTGACTATAAGGCCACACTGACAATATTGTAAAGTATAGAATTTTTATCAACAAGCCAGATTGTGAAAAGCTGCTTTGATTATGTGAAAAGCTTTGATTATCAGACACAGTCAGAGAAAGGTTCATCTGTATCGGTCGCCTCACCGCAGTTTCACCTTCATTTAAAATCTATTTGCTAAACAGCCTCTGAAGTGTTTTATCCTGCTCTTTATTTTTGAAGTGAGTAATCTTCTGGGATTGGTTCCCAATCAAACACATTAGATTAATTACTGTGATAGTTAAAATTAATAGCTCAGCCCTTCTGCGTTTATTGATACCGGGTTCAACAATACAACACGTGATCTGCATAAATATGTTACTCATAAAGCAGACTCGGCGCTGCGCCAGGAATGCTCTCTCATAATTCTTCTCTCCTCGGTGCAGTAATAGGAAAAATAATGAGCTTTGATTTAGTGAAGGAAAGCCAACACAATGCATTTCCTGCCAACTCAGAACTTGACCTCGCTTTTAATGCACCTCAGTGTGTGAACACTTCTATTTGACTCAAGAGAAAACGTATAAGATGCAAGAATTTCTGCTTTGTTATTCATGTAGATGAAGGTTTCCCAACCTTTCTGACTGGTCACCTAACACCAAAGTGATGTCTTATTGTGGAATGTTTAAGCAAACTGTGATATGTACAGTATGTCTTGTATATTAATGATAAATCTGACATAATTAAGGGAGTTTTCACTTTGGGTATCCGAGTCCGTGTCCGAGTACATTGGACCCCAAAAGCCACTTAATTTTATCAGTGTGAATGCAAACGTTCCATGTGCGAGTACCATACCCGAGTCCAGCTGAGAAGGTAGTTCTGGGCACGGACTGCGTGGATTCCAGTATGGAACATTGCCGTGTGAAAGCGATCCGTACCTGAGACCAGAAGTGACCTAATCACCACGAGACCATAGACTGTGCTCCCGTTGTCTCCTGAAAAAGCCTCAGATCCATGTGGCACAGGCTTACCTTATTGACCAAACCACTCGGTGTTATATTAGTGACTACAAATGACATTCTTCTTCTCTTTGCCTCAAACAAGCTAACAGTAGAAAAGTGTTGCCTGTGAACAGAACAGTCGCACATTTGTTGCATAGCTACAGAATTCCTTCCACACCGCCCTCTACTGTTTCAGCCCTTTAGCACCCACTCATTCTCATTCTCGGGCTGTGGTACAGGCTTGTGAACGTGACATCTGTGGGAAAGGTGTGAGCGTGTCCAGGTACAGCACAGATTCAGATACCCAGTCTGAAAACACCCTGACAGACAACAGATCAAGTCAAAACGAACTGTAAAGTTTCTTTCATTTCACAGTTAATACTATAAATATTTAAATGTCAATCGGAAAATTATTATTATTAGGTTTTGGCAAACTGTATGGGATGTGATATATGATACATTGCACGGGTGTCATATGACTATTTTTAGCCAGTATTTGGACTGCTTTGTCTTTTATGCACTCGGCCACTATGCCGACTAGTATTATGTGTCATTTATTCTTGTTTGCTGAGGCAGTTCATGCAAAGTTATTTATAATCTACCTTCATAGTGTTCTGTAGTGTTGGTGATATTCAGAGTTCTAGTTGATTTAATAAAGCAGATATTAAAAAAAAAAAAAAATGAAGGCAAACAAAGCCACATCTTAGGGAAACACGAATTTAGAATACTTGTATGCATAATTTGACTGTTTTGATGTTTTATAGATAAGTGTTCTTAAAAGACAGTATTGACTGAGAAATTAATGCTTGAAGAGTTTAAAATCAGAGCAGTCGCTCATTGATTTACTTTGTCATGCATGTGTAACATGGATGAAATCTAATAAACCACACTGTCATCTGTATTTTCTTCAGCATGCGAATGAGGATGTCGAGAGGATGCTGTTAGGCAACAAGTGTGACATGGAGGACAAAAGGGTCGTACCAAAAGCCAAGGGGGAGCAGGTGAGAGCAGCTACGAGCACCCGTTTACCATCAGTCCTACACGTTGGTTTCTGGAGACGCTCATGCAGTTCATGCCCCTGCATTTAGAAAGACTTCATTCATGAAGTCGTTGGCAGTTAATCACATGTCAGCTTCATCTCCTCACTTTGACACATGACACATTGACGGCAGACGCGGTGCATTTACATAAGCAGCACACTGTCTGCCACAGGCTCCTTCAGCTCTGACAGTTACAAAAACAAACATGAAGTAACAGGATACTACAGAGGGACTACCAAAATATTTGTTACATACATAATGCATGAAGGAACTGGGGAAAATGCTATGAAGCCTTCTTGAAATTTAACGTGTGATTGCCCTAAAACCAGTGCTTCTGAATGTGGAGCAGATATTTAAGACCATGTTTTTGTTTGTATGCCTTGAACACGGCTCACAGGTGCTTGTTTCGGCATAGTTTGTTTGAGCAAAATAATGAAAAAGTAACCTGATTTTATGTTGCAAAGGTCAGAAATGATCTCTAAAGCCCATCCACCCACACGAGTGATTTTGACAAGATGATCCGCCCCTGTATTTTTGTTTTTCTCTGCAGAATGACACCTGTTCAGAATTTGTCAGGATGTTTTCTGAAAATCCTAAATATACAATTGGGACTTTTCCTGCTAAACGAACATACAAAATGACCCCTAGTATGTCATGTATTATATTCTGCTCATGGAGTTAGAAAAAGGTTTAAAATCATAAAATTAAATAAATTTTTTTTTCAATATTATGGACGATTTCCTATTTTACTCTTTTTTTCACTTTTAAATAATTGGAAAGATCTCTGTTCTGAAGGTTACATTTTAGATTGAGATATCATTTCTAAGAAGGCTGTTCAGGATTTTTGTTGAAAAGCCATATGCAAATAAATATTATTTGAGGTAAATTCTTTATTTTGTCTTCCAGCATTACTGGAATGGATCTTAACTATTCCAATATACTTGGTGCAGGTGTTTTTATAACTAACACCATATTCTGTACCATCTGTATATTCCATTCAAACAAGATGAACAGAACATAAATCTTGCAGAGTTATTTGTCTAGCTTAGTGGTTTTCTTGATCTAAAATTTGTCTAAACATTTGAGGAGACGTAGTTTTCTCTCTTATTTTAAATAAATGTAGTCAGCATATCTCGCTGCTTTGTTCACAGTGGGTCAGATGAAAACATCTATCGAGGCAATTGCTAGTGATGTTAAATGTGGGTTACAACTGTCAGTTCAAGCCACTGCACAGGAAGGATATTTGTGAACAGTACTAGTGGTAGAAGGATTCAGACCCTTTACTCATATACAAGTGCAGGTAAAAGACTGAAAATACATAGTCTTACAAAAAATATATATAAAGGCACATTAAGAAGAATTTATCATTGCAATATAGTTGAAGTATGAAAAGCAACAGTCATTGTGCAGTAAAATGGATTTTTGGTGTAATTTTACTGTTTCATGAATGTATTGTATTTTATTGCTGTTGAGCGAATCTGAATCGATAGTTGAATCTAAATCTATGTCATATTCTATAAGATCATTGTATATCAATACTACTCTTGTCCTGTTAAAACCACATACAGTTTAGGAAATGACTGATCCAGTTAGTCACATGTAGACTTCCATCATAAATGTGACTTATAAAGCCATCGTGGTTTTCTTATGTGGCAGATTCTGTCAAAATCACAAGTAGCCTAGTCTAATAATTAATTACAGAGCTATATCCAAGTGAGGCTAAAAACAGGTATTCTTAACTTTGTTTTGGATTCATGGGAAAACTTGACAGATTTTAGAGTTTATTTAGTTTAAGCAGGTGGACAATTGTAGACTTGACCCACTTCATCCTTCAGTTCATCACACTCACTCAAACAACAGGAACAGGATTAAATCCTGTAATGAAGTGGAGTAAAAAGTACGATATTTCCCCCTTAGATGTAGAGGTTTAAATGCAATCAAAATACTCCAAGTACAAATATCTCACATTTGTACTTGACAAAAAGGATGTAGTTCCAGCACACCACCAGAAACCTGGCACATTGCAGTCCGTTACATTTATTAAGTGTGGTGCTGTTCGTATTTGACTTGCTCAAACCCTGAAGATACTATGAAGTAGAGCCTGATGAGCGGGTTTCAACAAAGTCACAGAAATTCACACATTCACAGAATTAGAGCATAGTCTCCGATATGCTTCACACCCCGGAAACACATGAAGACACAGCTGTCAGGTACATGTCCCAGTTTCCCCACCATAAACCAAAGCCTCCTAAATTACTGCATTTCTGAAGTGTAATTCCTCTAGTTAAGAGGTTTGTGATCGTCCGTACACTGCGAAACGGTCATTTGATATCATCTGCAGCACAGTTTGAGCCTGAGTAGGGGGATGTAATGGTCCAGAATAAGTGAAACCATCTGTGGGCGTGCACCGTGCAGGGCCTCCAGGAGCTCTGTACCAAAGCAGACTAGCAGTGACTAGTCAGTCTGCAGATTTAGCAACTCCAGATACAGATCTGCTTACTCACGCAAACACACATGTACCTGAGCAGAACGGGGGGGGTGTGCGTGAGAGCAGCCATTCCTGATCTGTGGAAGCGTGGCTTTATTTTTGGAGCGAACTGGAAACCCCTTAAACCCACTAGTCCTCATTCTGACTTGTACCATTTGTCTTCTGCAGATTGCGAGGGAGCACGGCATTAGGTTTTTTGAGACGAGTGCTAAGGCCAACATCAACATCGAGAAGGCTTTCCTCACGTTAGCAGAAGACATCCTCAGAAAGGTGCGTGTCCCATGTCACGATCATTGAGACTGATGATTGGTTTGCATGTTTACATGATAGATTTTTCAGCTGACTGTACTTGTGAATTTTGACTCTGGTTTCAAAGGATAATATCTTATTTAAAAAATAACAGCTACCTAGATTTTTGAGTGATAGGTTTGATGATCAGATCTGTATTTTGTTTATTTAGGTATTAATCACTTTGACTTAAATGTTCAGCAAACAGTTTACCATTACAACGTCATTATGAAGTCAAAAATGCAGACGTAACGATTATTATATATGTTGGTTATTTGGCTACTCTGCTTTTTACCACTCCCAAAGTGTTATTACATCAGCCTTTAAAAAATCTGCTCTGAGTCGACCTCAAATTACAAGTATTTTATCCTTAGAAGCCAGATCTTGTATACTTTAAAGGGCTTTTGTGGGTCTTTAAAGTCTAAAATCCCATAATCTGCATTTTAGACCTTAAAATGACTTGAATACATTTTTTTCTAATTTACTAAATGTTCTGCTCAGTTGAAACATGACGGCAAGGAGAGGAAAAACCTGAACCATGTGTTCCCTTGTGCAACAAAACACTGTTAAAAGTGTAAAAGTCATATGGGATGTCAGAAGAATAAAGTATGAAGTATAAATAAAGTGGAGTTTGGCGAATGGGAGCCTTTGAAAGGCTAATCTAACATTAGCTTGGATCAGTAAATTGGCCATTAACCAGCCCACAAAAACACCACCATCACAAATCTTTATTATAAATTGTAAAATTGTGGAATAAAATGAGTCAAAGTAATAAATATATGATTTAAGAAGTTATTTCTGGATAACTGAACATAATCATTCAATAAATCTGGAACTGAATGAAACTAGTGGTGAAATCCAGGCAATTCTAGGTGCATTTTTCAGCTTTGAACGATTATTTTCTGCTGAGATGTCAGCTGTGAATATGTCGTATTCAAATGGATTAATGGATCTGGCCACGTGAACGTCTGACGGAAACTAATGTTTCGTGATTTGCGCTTGGAGCATCATGTGAAACGTCTTACTGTTTTCATGAAGATCTTAAACATGTGTTGAATTTAACCTGCACAAACCCTGCTCTAGCTGATGGATTCAAATGACATAATATGCTGATTTATTGTAGATTAAGGAGAAAAAAGCGGACAGAAAGATAGACATATTGGGCTGTCATCCATATGTAAATGATATTTCTGAAACCAAAAGTTTTTTTTTTTTTTTTTAAACACTTTGCATCTGTGTGGAAAATGAAGATTAGAAAACGCTTGTGTAAATGAACATGCACCTGAAATCTTAACTCTTGTTCGTACTGGTGCATATGTCAGTGGATCAGTCAAAAATGGCAGGTTTTTTAAAAAATTTATTTCATTTATATTGTTTTGAGCAGAAGAAATATTAAACATTTTTTGTGTAGAAGGAACTAATGGGAGAGTAAATACATTAATAAAGATAATCGAGACGTTATAGCAACTGCCATGTACACTTGTAATAACAAAATAAATTCAATATATACTGCTCAAAAAGGAGCAGGAAGAAGAAAACTTATTAAATCCCACCCCCAGAACTTTTTAAATCCCACCCCCAGGTTATTCCAGTGTAGGGGTCAAATGTGTAGATCATGAAATAAAGCTAACACATTTAGTTGCTGTTATTGTTCCTGGGGTCCAACACATTTAAATAACCCAATACTGCACAATGTAATAAAACACACATTCAGTTTGCATAATAACAGTTTGTCAGGGTTTTTGCGTTAAAAGCTGTACTGTAAAATGGTCTTGTGAACAGATGTGGACATGGCATTAATAGACTGGGATGCAGCATCCATGTCTACACCTGGGACAAAGCATCAGCGCATATGTTTACTGAGGTGTGTTTGTGTCGTTTTTGTGCGACAGACGCCCGTAAAAGAGCCCAACAGTGAAAACGTCGACATCAGCAGCGGAGGCGGAGTCACAGGCTGGAAGAGCAAGTGCTGCAGTTGAACAACTCCTCTGTTTCACCCACACTAACGCACACCAACACACAGAAACACACATTTTCTCTCTCTAACTGCTAACTCTAACTCTCTCGCCCTCTAACCTGTCTCATGAGTTTTCTTGCACACTGACACTCTGTCTGTCTTTATCAGAATAAAACAAAAAAAAACCACTTCACTCGTCTAATCCCCACCCCCATTATTCTTCCATCTGATGATCATTTTTATTTCTGATAAAAAGAGAAATCAAGTCACGTTTCTTGTCATTTGTTTTTAAGGTTGTAAAAAGAAAAAAAAAGAAAAATCGTGTGAAAAGACAAGCTCATATTTTTAATATTTCCTTTGCCTGAGCTAGTTGGACACCCTCACCCCACCCACCCCCACACCCCCCACCCACAGCACTCACCTTCAGTCAGAGGAAATGAAAAGAAAATATAAAGAAAATCCAACAAAAAAAGACACATGTAGAATTAACATTTTGTACACTTAGTGGGGTTTCTGTTGTCTAACTGTATTTGGTCATTTACAATTTGTTACCAAGTGACAGAGGCGTGGCTAGCTCCTTTTGTATGTGGGGGTTTATTTTGTCCTGTGCCTTATATGGAAGACAGGGGCGGGGCTGTGTGGTGGGCGGAGCCACATCCACCCAATGAAATTACAATTTAATATTCTGTGTGTTCGGACTCGTCATGAGGTCGAACTGAAGCAGAAGCGTTTGAATTTCTCCTCCAGCCAAGAGAACGGCATTATATGTCCTGTTTATTGATGTTTTATTTTTATCTGTATGATTTATTTTACTTTTGTTTTTATTCTTTTCCCTTTTGGGTTTTTTTTTTTCCTGCATGCAGACTTTTTTTTTTGTTTTGTTTTTGGGTTGGAAGCGTTTCTGTAACGTTGTGTAACGCTTGCCACTGGGTAACTGTGGGCGGGAGGTACAGAAGTTCTCTTTGGAAATTCAAACAATTTTGCAGATCCATTAAAAATAAGCTTGTTTAAGTTAACTTGTTTGTCCTTTATGGTGTGTTATGTGCAGTTTGATGTCTACTCGTGCCAGGTTTACAGCCGTCAGGACGACTTCAACTTTTGCAAAGATGTCAAAGATGCTGAATTCTGACTTAAACTACCAAACAGATGATTACAGATGCTCTCCCTTTCCAGATAAAACCTCAAATCAATGGTGGAATAAGTATACATATTCTTTATTGAGTTAAAACAGTTTTAAAAAAACTAAGCTAAAAGAATTCTGCTGAAGTAAAATAGTCAAAATTCCATTTCTCAGGTACTCTTTAACCCTTAAAGGCCTACTGTCTTTCTCGTCATCCCCAAATAAACATTTCTCTACATTTAACACTGCCTAAGTGATTTCTAAGCATTTATTACTAGTAGTATTACCCTCAGCAAAGTAAATATAAAAAACAAACATACCCGATTTTCACTGAAAAACGCAGTGTAGATGTTCATAAAAGCTCAAAGTAAATTTAAAGGTTTTAATATCAAAACAGAAGAAAAAGTGACTTTTTCAGGAAAATACATCTTTACCTGAACCTAAAAACAAGCGTCTACATTATCTCGTTTTAATTTTTATTTATTTAGTTTAGTTTTTTTATTAGAGAATCAATGTAGAAGATGATGGTGTTTCCACGTTCATTACAGAGTCTCTGAACGTCCACATGGGTCATATCTGATGACCATGAAACTGCATTTCGATTATTTAAATGTATTGGAGGGATTACAGGTTCGAAAGTTATTAAACTTTTTAGACCAGTAGATCCTCCTGGTAGCTGGTGGATGTTTAGGTCTTCAAGGGTTCATTTCACAGATCAACACCAATTTCTCAAATCATTTTACTTCCAGTTCATGAAGACTTGTGACCTGATGTTTTTCTATGTCACTAGTAGTTCAATTAAGGGCATTTTAGTTGCTAATTTGGCTCGGATGTTAAAGATATTCAGCGAAATAATGCAGTATGTTGTAAAAATGTGTGTACATTAATCTTGACAATGAGTATAAAGGTGATCAGTGTTGACCCACACAAAGCTATACATTAATAATTGATCGTTGTACTTTACTGATATTGGCTTATTTATTAGAGGAACAATTCAAATCATAAAAAATAAAAATAATTGTGTTAACGTAAACTCATCCATCCTCATCATAATCCAGGTTTTCAGGCTGTAGACCACTGTTTTTCCTCCCATTCTGTATTTAGGTTTCTGGTATAATTAGGGCCACTGATCATAACATTCATTTACAATACCATAAGATTTAAGTCATGAGGTGTGTATAT
>JAPTYQ010000017.1:9733661-9758560 GCA_029814465.1 Ostorhinchus cyanosoma | reverse complement strand
TTACAATACCAAAATATTTAACTCATGAGGTGTTTATATATATATATATATATATATATATATATATATATATTTGGCTCCATCTAGTGGCATAAAGTTGGAAATGCCTGAGTAAACACCTGGACTTGAACAATGAAAATCTGTATGATCAATAACAGTGATGAAGAAATGAAATTTAAGTTTTTAAAAATTTTCAGATTTTATGTGTCATATTTCCCTCTTCAAAGTCATTTATTTACAGTATATTTGTGCATTAGATATTGTATTATTTGCACATACTCACGCCTACTACTAGTCAAACTTGTATATTTTCTGTAACAGTGGAAGTTAGCAGACCTGTTATTACAGAAATATGTAAGTGCATCATTTTTAGGACATTATTTTAAGACAAAAAAGACAAAGTATTATAATCCTGGGGTATCACACATATGGACAATGTGCCAAAACCAGCCTATAAAAGGTTTATACTTACATATGTTTAAATAGGAATCTAAAGAGGAACACGTTTGAAAATATTACAACTTTACAAGACAGTATAATAAAACAAAATGAACAGTAATTTCATCATCACTATGGGACAAAATGTCACTTTAAATACCGTGTCAGCCTGGAATTTTGCAGAACATGAAGCAGTTTATTGGTCAGTTTTTCCAATTATTTTAATGTCTCTGAAAATTGAGGAATTAAATTAAAATGGCAATTGGTTAAATATTTTTGTTAAACCTCTTGAACTGAAGCAGAAAGATTAAAGTGACAAAGGTACAAAACCCAAATACTTTGGATCTCTCTTACATATTAAACATCAGTTTTTAGAAGTCTTCCTGCTTTCAATTATTTCTTTTGTTGACAAAGACAACACGCGGTCTGACAGTTTGAATTCCACCAGTAACGATACGACAGTGTGTGTGCATGTTCTTTACATTCTTTATTTATGACCCTCGTCCCGGTACCCAACCTCCCAGAGAAACAATGTACACAAAAATAAAATTCTCTCACTTACATAACACAAAACCAGTGCAGAATGCCAGTGGTCACCATTAGTGTGTAACTACATTCAGAGATGTTTCCTAAACACAAAGTACAGCCGCTTACAAAACGAGAATCGTGATATGTGGCAAGAAGGAGCTTTTCTCTTCACTCCATCGATCCAGTTACTTTTTGTTTTTAAATTCAGCACAAAAACATCCACGAAGAACTTAAAAGAAACCAGGTTTTAAGCACTGACTATCCGATTTAATCCGTGATGTGTTATTTTCTGAACTTCTGTACAAAAAGGTGAAAACCGACCTATTTAGTGCTTTGGTTGAGAGACAAGAGTGAAGCTGGAATGGTGATAAAAGACAGGAAATCATACAAAAAGACACATCTACTCCAAGTCCAATGTGCGTTAGTGTTGTGGGTGTTTCAGGTTTGTCAAATCAGAAAATCACAGAGCGCATCGACAGAAGGCAGCAGCAGTGGACACTGACGAGGGCCTGCCCTAAGGAAAAAACAAATCAGCTGACAGACAGGGAAGAGGCAATTATTTACATCGACTGTATACAACTTAATTTATAAATACGTTTTTAGGTATAAATTAGAAAAATAAAACGACTAGTTCAATCAGCTACAGCTACAAAAAATGCCAGTCTGATTATTAACCCTCTTTATATTTGGTGAAAGATAACAAATCAAAAAGAAAAAAAAAAAAGGCACAGCAATGAATAATTAGAGCAATTTATCCCTGCACAGTTCTACAGCTCTCATCTAAGTCCCCATCAACAGACACGACAATATAAATTAAGACCAATAAATGGAATTCCAACAACAATAATTCCCACACTCAAACAGCATCTACACTATCGTCACCAGGTACAGGCTTTTTTTTTTTTTTTTAATAAATTAAGGCTTTAAGGGGGTTTGCTTTAGGACATATTCTACTTCCTGTTCATCGTAGGTTTTCCGGCAGCACCCGTGGCACACAGCTCACATGTTCATACGTTTTGTGGACTCAGTTTGAGCAATTTTTGGCTCGTCTTTGCACTCGCCACCTCTGATGTACAAGAATCCTATATGTTCAGTGTCATCCCCTGAAGAGTTCTGAGAATTCAAATCATAAATAAAACAGAAATAGACAGAAATTCTAGACATTATACCCTGGTTTGTTGACAAAACTGTTCAGATTGTTCATGTTATTGTGTTAAATCAAAAGACCATCAAGTTACTTTACTATCTGTGTTGTAAAGTTTTTATTTTTATTTATTTTTTTGCCTTTTTAATAGTATCTATTTACTAGGTTAACTTATCCTTACATATAACTGCACCATAATTTCTTGTATTCAAGCACCACAAAGGGAAGCCATGAATAAAATGTATTATCAGTTGTCTGTGTAGGATTTTCAGCTGTGATTAGGGTTAGGATCATAGCACATCATTTTTATACTTTACATTGACAACTTTTCCTACAGATCACAATATTTGGCCATGTCCTTAGTGTTTATTTTGCTTTTATCACTTAAAAAAACCCATTAAATGTTACCATTTTTTGCTTTTACAGTAATATTTTGATCATTCTTATATCTTAAGAGTCCTACCTCTCAAATCATAAATAACCATTCGATCAAAACTCAATCTTTAAACTTTAAACAAGTAATGATTTGACATTTGTGTTGTTCATCATCGATATGGATCCATGTCAATATTTATGTCACCAAGCCCAAGGTTCAAAACCCTGTATGAACGTGCTGCATAAATAAACATCTGCTGTTCTGACAATTTAGTGGGTTTTTTCTTCAGTTACTTAAAAAACAAGTAACAATTGTAGAGACTCTTTAGAGTAAAGGAAAAAAACGAAGTCTGTTCAGTGATGGGAGGAAAGAAGCAGCTCATTTAGTCGACTGAACATGAAAATTGAAGCGTGATGTAATCCAGACTGTAGCTACTGCCGGTCATCTGGGTGGAAAATGTTACTATAATCAGTGGTGTGTTGTGGCAACAGGCGTCGAAAATCTTTACTCGTCTGCTATTATTAGTGTTTCCAGCTAAAATAAATAAGTATAAGTACGTATGAACGCCAGGGGTTAATGACTGCTCTTACGTTTGCTCACATTCATGGATAAAGTTTTTTAGACAGTTTCAGGCCATGACGTGTTTTGAAGGAGTCAACCCTTGAATCTTTTCATCATGTAGCAAAAGCAAATCAGCATCAGGAGCCAAAAAGTGCACAAACTAGTGGAGAGGCTGATGCTCTCTGGTCTTTTGCGTTAATGCTGCTGAATGCTCCTAAAACCATGCTTTCCTACGTTGTGATTTCTAAATGCTGTACCTTTGTAACCCCCCTTCATACACACAGGAACCTTCCACAAACTCATTATGTACAAGCAGCTAGTGCTACACGTAGACCAGGTCCCGGCCCTGAGCCGCCGGGGAACCGTCTGCCTCCTGAACGGGGCCCTCTGAGTCCGCCTCGTCCTCGTTGTAGCCCTCGTACTCGATGGGTTTGGGGCAGCTGTACGGGTGGCCGTTATCGTCGAAGAAGCGGCGGAAGGTGAACTCGTAGAAGGCGTGTTCGGGGTGTTTGCCGTTGCGGAACCAACAGCTGAGGGTGTCGTTGTGGTTGTCTTCGCCCTCGCTGTCGGTGCTCCACAGTTTATCCGGATCCACTGGGTCGAAGTTGGAGGTGTCCGTTGAGTGGGCGATGGTGGGGACGTACGGCGCCTCCTGCTGCCGGAGGTCGCTGGAGAAGTCGATGGATTTGAAGAACGGATGAGCTTTGATTTCATCCGCGCCGTTCTTACCCAGTCGGTCCTCGGGGCCGCGGCACAGTTTGATGATGAGATCGGACGCCTCCGGGCTGAGCTTGGCTGGAAGGGGAATGTGCAGCGTGCTCTTCCAGTTGATCACCTGCGAAACAACATATTGTTAACGCTACGTACAACGCACTATACGCAACATTTCACTGCAGGTGCTTCACATACCTTCAGCTGCGTTTCCAGGGGGGTGGTTGCCAAGAAGGGAGGCTGTCCAACAACCATTTCATACAGAATGACGCCAACACTCCACCAATCACAGAGCTGAGTGTATCCTTTAGGCGGAGAAATACAATTCATACATCAGTCACACTCTGACAATTAACCAATCAAACATACATGGGCTTTTGGAGATTACCATAAGGTCTACAGTCACGGAAAAAATTATTAGACCACCCTTGTTTTCTTCAATTTCTTGTTCATTTTAATGCTTGGTCAAACTAAAGGTACATTTAGTTCATTGTTTAATTTCAGAGCTGATATCTATCCATTTTCTATGGTTTTCTTGATAATAACCAAAATCACTTCAGTTCTTACATCAATATCTGTGTCACTGTACTGACAAAAACAGTGCTTTTAGGCATTTCATGTTTTCTTTTCTGTCTGTTTTAGTCATATGATACACACAGGAGTTAGTACTTGATTGCATAAACCATTGTTTTTGATGGTCTAAATTTTTTCAATTGTATGTTGCTCTCTGTCTTGAGCTGGGATTTGTATTTTTTTTTTTTTTTACATTATCTGGCTGCATTTCTGAGCTAATAGTAGATAGTGTTACCCGCCATAGAGTAGCAGAAGAGAAGAATTGAGGTAACTCCATAGAAATCAGAGTACAGACAGTGTGGAATGTAAGCAACAGAAAGACTTGATAAGTGAATAATGGATTTAGTTAAATCATATGACCGGCTTCACACCAGTACATGAGCGTTCATGCTGCTATATAGTTATCACAAAGTATAAGAGTTATAAGGCATTACATATGCTTAGATTTTCTGGTCAAGAGATAAATATTAAGATAGAAAAATCTCTACTACTTAAACCAAACTTCACAATATTAGACTTGAAACTTCAGAGACAGATTCATGTGTACTGAACCTGTTCGCAGAAGAACTTCTGGGGCGATGTAGTTGGGGGTCCCAACTAGTGAGTGAGCCAGACATCTCTGGTGCTGCCTGGCCTTCCTCCTCTCCAGAGGCTTCAGACGGTCTGTGCAGCGGCAGTTTGCCGGGTCTTCCCATTCCTTACTGAAATCCATGCTGTCCTGCCTGACGTGGTCCCCTGGAGAAAAACACCAAACGGCTCAGACCGATGTGCTCCAACTACCCTCCCAGACATCTTTTTCTTTTTATTACATAAAGAATCAAAAATGTGACAATACAAAAAAAAATAAAACATGTATTATGTGTCTGTCTAAGCATGTCTGAAATATTCTGTCATGTTTGGGTGGATATTTAAAGGAATTTTTCCAATTCCATTTACATTCAGATTTTTTACCATTGTCTACTGGTGCAAAGATAATCGGCACTGTGGGAAGGCTCTCAAAAATAAGCACAGGAATTTAGAAATTAACAAAACCAACCTCCTTGAGCCTGGTTGTAAGAGTTCTTAATTTGATTTTGTGAATTTTCTGAAATCTTGTCCTTATCTTCCTCACAATAGTAATTTTCCACTTTCTGTCACCTTCGACAATCATTTTAGGAATAGAGGTCTAACAAGACAGTCAGTTTTAAGTAAGAGCAAATAAATATCCTGCTTATTTCAGAGCAGTTAACATGACTGACAGAACAGTTAAAAAAAAAACATAAAAAAATCAACATATTTAGGGAAGTAAGAAAACATCAGCCTCATATGTTTTTGTATTACTGAACAGATGCAAAATATGTGATAATATATTAAAATATAATGAAAAGAGGTAAGATCAGGAGTGAACTGATCAGGTATTTCTGAACAAGAGCACAGGTTTAAGGGCCAGGACTAGTTAAATAAAGTGATACTGACCACTTTGGTAATACTTGGAGTCGTGTGTCCAGCGGAATCCTGTGCAAAGGCCGAAGTCAGTGAGCTTTATGTGTCCGTCTCGGTCTATGAGGATGTTGTCAGGCTTGATGTCTCTGTGGATGAAGCCCATCTTGTGGACACTCTCCACTGCACAGGTGAGCTCTGCGATGTAAAACTGGGCCAGCTCTTCTTTGAAGATGCCGAGGCGAATGAGCAGGCTCATCATGTCTCCTCCAGGGATGTACTCCATGACGAAGTACAAGTTGTCCTTATCTTGAAAGGAGTAGTAGAGTCGCACCACCCACTCATTGTCGGCCTCTGCCAGAATGTCCCGTTCGGCCTTAACGTGGGCCACTTGATTCCTCAGCAGCACGTCCTTCTTTCGAAGCGTCTTCATGGCATACAGTGCTCCAGTGTCCTCTTTCCTGGCCAAGCAAACCTCACCAAAGGCTCCAATACCAAGGGTCTTGATCCGCTTGAACATGGACTTATCCATCTTGGCTCGCTTTAGCCGGATGTAATTGGACTCCTTCTGGCAGAGCATCATACGCATCTGCTCCTGGGCCTCAACAGACAACCCCACCTGACCGCAGGAAACATTTTAATGTGATTTCATGACTACATAACCTCAAAATGACAAACACATGCACACATCAAGTCCATGTTAGACATAAAATGACATCAGGAAAAAGTAACTGAACATGAACACTGAATGAACCAGTGCATAAAGTACTGAAAATTAATTTAAGATGCAAAAACATACTCTGTTAATTATTTAAGAGCAGACCAAAATGCACTAGTAATCAGCAAGATGGAGAATATAGGGAACATGGAGTGGTCTTCAAGTACTGGGGGCCAACATGCTTTCATCATGGGACGTAGTTTATTTACAACACAAACAGTCTCTCTGCAACAGCTTAGTTTAGAAACAGATGTGTGACTATGACATCCCACTGAACAGCACAGATACGATTACCTTTCAGATGAGCTGTTAGTGACAGCAAGGAGAAAAGGAGGAGAAAAAGACCTTAGAACAGGAAAACAGAACAGCAGGAAAATAAGTAGTGTACTATCAAAGACATTTTAGATACAAATAATATAGTGAAGATAGGAAAATAGGGAAAAAAAGCTTGGAAAGACTGGGAGGGACTCAGGGCTCCAGAACATACCCTACTGAAAATTTTGGAAGCAGCAGTGCAAAATTTAAGATGACCACTTAAATACTAAACAATCACATTTGTCTATCTTAACTAGCCTACTGACATGTGCTTTGGTAAAAAAAAAAAAAAAAAAAAAAGCCATTAATTACACCCTACAGATCTTACATGTGTATGTATATATCCATTTAGATCATTCACTAGTGATACAAGGCTTCACTGTCATCTGAAAACAACTGAGAGGACAACACTGAACCACACAGGTCTGTAGGTGATGGACACAGGTCGATCAGATCCCAAATATAATTGCCATCCGTTCTCTTAGTTGTTATAACTAAAGCTCTCCACTCTCGTCATACTCCCTCACACATACCCATGTCAGGCTTTATCTACCTTTATCTAATCTGGACATTATTTGTATCACTGGGTTTGACATTTTACAACAATACTTTGTCGTTTCAGTGATTTTCAGTCTTCCATATGTATGCATGAAATTAGTGTGAAGGCAACATAAAAACAGCAAATGTGATGGAGAATCAGGTTGTAATTTTGGAAAGGGGCTGTTTGTATGGATCTTCCATACAAAAAGAAAGTTAATGCAATGAAGCACAGTATGATTATTTTAAGCAATTGCTTAATTGAATTTACAAAAGAATAACTGTATTGTGTGATATGTGCCAGGACAAGTGTTTTGAACGGCGAGTAAACTAAAGAAAAGGGGCATCTAAGCCATCCACAAACCTGAGGAAAACCATACTTTCACTGCAATATAAAATTACCTATCCTGCACTAGCCTGAGGAAAAGAGGAACATATTTCATGGAGTTTGTCCAGCGACAGGGCAAATGGTTACATAAGGGGGCCTTGTAACAGTCAACAACATGTAGCCTATAGCAGGGAAGAAAACTGGATTGTCCTTGGCAGTTGATATTGTACAATCTAGTTCTGCTCTGGAAACAAAAAATGACAAAAGGAAAGATAGAGTGATGACAGAAAACAGCTAGATGCACCATATCAACATATAACTGATGAACTTCAGCAAGTTTGGATGAAAAACACTGAATGATTTTAAGTTAACACTTCAGAAAAAATGATGAGACAGATAGACATACTGATTGTTATATAAGCAGGAACTGAAGCACCTATCTCCAAATCTGGTTGCAAAATATGACTAGTCTTAGTCTGGAACATTGGGTTCTACTTTAAAAAGCTAATAGTAAACATGGCTAGTGGTGCTGCTGTGTTGCTCATTTCTCACCCTCTGCATCTCGCTCTCCAACTGCTTCCTCCTGCGAATCCGCTGCTGGTGGTTCTTCAGAATATTCTCCACATGTTGCTCCATGAAGAACTTAAAGGCCTGAGGGGAGTACAGCGCCACTCTGCCAGACTCCCCCCTCCTCTCTTCATCCTTCTTGTTACGTCGTACAGGAACTGGGGATGTTGTGATCTGCTTCTTCTCTTTCTCTTTCTCTGTCGCCGTAGTGGAGATTTCTGGATTTTCTGCTGCTTTATCTCGCATATTGTCACTGACCTCCTCTTCACTGGGCTCATCCCTGCCTGAACTGAGTTTCCCGGCCGCTGGATCGTATGCAGGTGGACACGCTGCTGCCGGCTGCTGGAGAAGGTGCTTAGGGTAAGGTGGAGGGGGACCCTGGTAGCTGGGAACCTCTGCTACTACAGGTATCTGAGGCACAGGGGCTGAGGGTTCTGGGTAAGCAGGTGCTGCTGGAGGGGGTGGAGCTTGCTGCATCCATGGAGGGTGTGTAGGGGCGACAGCAGTGTGTAGTTCTGGTTTCTGGACTCGCATGCTTTTAACTGGCTGTAGGATGGGGGCCTGGGTGATGGCAGTGACTGTGGTGGCAGAGGGCTGGGAGCTGGCTGGGTGAGCTGCTCTGCCATTCAGCTGGTGGTTGGTGAATGAGTTGGAGCGGGCCACTATGCTGTGCTGCCATGATGGAGACAGATCCTGATTGCTGCTGTTCCCAGATGAAGATGGGGACTGGTTGGGGTTCAGTGGGGCTTGGGACCAGGGCTGAGGAGGACTGTACACATCGATGTTGTGACTGTTCCTGTTGGACACCATCATGGACTGAGGGATGTTTCCTCCATTAACATATGAGGGAGAAGATGCCGGACCTCCCACCTGGTCAGTGGGACTGTGCCGGCTGCTCTGGTTGACTGGGTAGGGAGGTGGAGGCTGTCTGCTGCCTCCTGCCATGTAGTCTGGCTGTGGGGAGCCATTCTGAGACCAGCTGGGGGGGAAGGTAAATTTATTGCCCCCAGAACTTTGCATTATAATGGGCTGGTGGCCCACAGGTAGAGGGCTGATTCCACGCTGATTCTGAGGCACTGCAGGTGAGTAAGCATCAGGCCACGCCCCCTGTGGCACTGGAGAGATGCGAGGCACAAGATAATCCATGTTGCCAGAGTAGCGCTTGGTTGATGGGTTATCCCAGGAAGGTGCAGGAGGCATAGGACCACGGTTTGGTGGGGGTGTGACGCTGCGTACCTGAGGAGGGAGAGGAGGATTGACTCTCTGGTTGTTAGCAGGGTGACCCTGGGGGAATGCAGCTGGTGGTCCAGGACTGTCAGAGCGGTACAACATTGGATCCACCATGAGGGGCCCATGTCGTGGAGCTAAAGACTCCTTAGAGCCCTTCCAGCTCGGTCTCCTCAGCACAGGCTGTTGCATATGGGATGAACCTAAAAAGGAAAAAAAATTAAATCAAGTTGAGAAGAAAACTCAAAACGTAAACATATTCCAAGATTTGGAAAGAAACTTAAAAGGTTTCTACAAGTTAAATTTAAGACCAATTGCTTATTGACATTGTAAATCAGTATGAATGTAAAACAGCAAAATCAGAGTCTGACTTTGGTGACACTACCAATATAATTACAGAGCAATGATGAGTACTGCCTATAGAGCACATAACTTTATTACTGGCAACATTTCAAATGAGTTCAGAATTGATAACCTATTTTTTTCTTCTGTTGCTGTTATATCTCAAGTTCCTATTTTGACCCATACTGAATGCACTGCTTTTAAGGTGGATCATGATGAACTTATTTTATTTAACATTAACTGAAACAACTTCACCTAGTTAATTCTGCAAGGAGCTTTTTTGACATGACATGTCACATTATCCCACACACCAATGTTGAAACACACAGGGTGAATGTACTCCACTAAATCCTCCCCAGCTTTGCATTTGTGCTTATTGCTTCTGTTTTGTTTGTTCTGGAATTTCCCCTTGCAGAACTAATAAAGTCATATCTTATCTATGATCAAGAAATATGTTCCCCAAAAACAATCAAATTTGATACTGCATTTAAAGGAATTTTATAAAACTACCATTATCTCATAATTCAAACAAGGATTTCAAATTTTTCTAAACCTGAAGAAACCAAGGAATTAAAACTGTATACCTATTACAGGATCTCGGTAATTAGCCTGATGAAGACAGTGCTCATAATCTCACATAAACCTAAAAACCTAATTTCCACACAATATCCTTTGAAGCGATGCCGTGACTCATACTCTTTGTCAGCACTTATTGTCATATTTAAACCAAATGTCCTAAATCCTGTAGACAATATAAAAGGTTGAATGACTATGCTTGGACAAAAGATAAAAGAAAACACACAAGTAATTCCCAGTGGACAGTTTACATACCTGAGGCTTTCAGGCCTGAGCTGCTGGGGTTGGTAACAGCCATCTGTTCCCTTATTGAGTCTGGGTAGTTCACCTTACTCATATAGTCCAAACCCACGACATTGCGAATGTTGCTTGACTTCAGAACGGAAAAAAGGAAACATTAATCATTAAGTTAGTGCAGTCTGTATGACAATTGCAAATGTGAAGTGAAAATTTTTGGTAAGAGAAAAGATGAACTCTTTAATGGTTTATAGGCAAAAAAAATAATATAAATAGCTGGGTTAAAAAAAAAAATAGTCGCTACAAATTTCATACTGCAAAGTGAGCCCCTTCATGCCCAGCCTGTGTGCATTTGCTCAAAACAAATGGCAGGTGCCAACTCAGAAACTACTGAGTACTTTCAACTGCACAAGCTCGTCATTCTACTTTGCATACTTGTAATTTTCCAAATAATTCTGTTAAACAAACTGTACCAAGTGATCTATTACAGAGTTATGTACAGAATGACATTCCTTTACAACTACATGGCTCTGGGAACAAAACAAACTCATCTCACCTCATCAAACCCAGCACATTGAGGCTCTAATGACATGTGTTTGTTCCCCTCCGCCACTGAGCCTGAAGTACTGGGCTCGTTTGCAAAAGGTAGCAGGGACTTGCGGATCTCCTGCAGTGCCTTATGGTACTGGTTTTTGGGGTTGCTGCAGCGTCCCTGTTGTCTTGGGTCTTCGGGCAGCATTTTTCCAGAAGCTCCCATGTCAACTTTAGGTGGGTCAGAGGGTTTTGACAGGTTGCGCAGGCTGTTGCGTATTTCCTGCAACATTTGTTGACTGTTACCACTGTAGTTGCTGGCGGGAAAAGTTTTGGGCCTCATCTGTCTGTATCCTTCGGGTTTCTCTCCTCTCCTCATGTAAGAGCATGTATGATACAATGAGTGGGAGGAAGAGGCTGTAGCTTTATGAAGGGGTAAACAGCAAAGGGGAGCAGGTGTTGAGAGGACTTCACATCTGGATAGTGCTGCCAAAAAAGAAAAGTATGTGATGAAGAAGCACTCAAAGACGCTGCTATCTTACCTGACTGGTTGAGCAAAAGAGATTTAGAGGATACTAATTAACAAATACTATCAGGTTAATAAGAGCTGAGCAAAGTGGTAAACAAGATGATGAAAAAGGATTCACCTACCATATAGCTTCAAATAAAAATTTTGTGCAAAAGGATATAAATGGATATCATCGGGAATTATTATTATTGAGTATGTCAAGGTACTGAAAAGTCAACATTTAACAAAAATGTGACTTGTAAAGATATCTAGGTTTTGTCTTCAAGTAGTCTAAAGACCTAGTAAGAGACACGTAAAATAATGGCTGTACAAACAGAATAATGAAAGAAGATATATTGCAATTAATGACCAGTTTGCTCAGTAACAAGAAACAAAATGAAGCTTTACTTAATGTTGGTAAACAATAAAAAAAAATCTAATTTAAGAAACAGAATATTACAAGATCATCTTATGAGGCCGTTACCTTAAATTCCTGCATAAAAATTACTGCTGTTCTGATAATTATTCCCCAATTTGTAAAATTAAAAAACACCTGCCTCATAATGAAAATGATCCCGTCACCAAACAAGACCCCGTCCACTTGCTAGCGTCGTTAGCAGCTGACGCTAACAGAGCGGCGCTTTAACGCATATTTCCTGCGTCAAGTTTGGTGACAGTAAAAGCTAACGTTGTCTGGCCCATTCTCTTAGATATTTCCAACACACAGCGACAAACTAGCAACAAGCTGGAGGTGTCTTAATTCGACTTTGCACACAATCAGACGGCGCAGCAGTGCCTCCTCCGCGGCCTCCATTTGCTGCTAGGCTAATTCAACAACAGGTTAGCTCCGAACAACAGTCAGTCAACCGCTATCCGACAGCCTAAGAAGTCTGAAAAGGACACCTACCTCGACACTTTTCCTATTTTGACAACAAACAAAACTTCCTCGGATTTTCTCGGGAACAAGGACACGGTTATAACTTAAAATGTCCTTGTTGTCCCGAGCTGGTTGGTTCCTAGTCGTGTTGAATTCCTGGGATGTCTGAATGACAAGTACAACAGAGCAAAGCTACTTAAATTCACTTCCGGTTAGAGAAGCTGTCATAATAAAACCAAAAAAAGAATAGCCTGAAAATACGCGAAATTTTGATTGCTACAGAAGCTAAAATAGTAATGTAAAGTAACACACTATTTTAAACGTTAAAGTACTAGTTCTGTGACTTTTGAGGTGGCAGTTTTTAGATTTTAGCTTTAGCACTTATACCGGAAGTAATATTTTGGTAGATTACGTTAATATATGGAAACTTTACACAAAGTTTCCCGGATGTAACATTTGTTTCATCCAGTCACCTGTAGCTCCACGGATTTAATGCTCATAATTGTTACTATCAATGAGAGAATTATTTGTACATCACAGCATAATAGTGATACAAAATAAAATGAGTCAGGCTCAGTCAACATGTCAAAGGCAAGAAAAAAATCTCAACCAATTATTTGTATTTATCTTTTCATATATATTTTTGTAGAATCTGAGGAATTGTACAAAAAAAGAAAAGTGGTGGTCTTCAGCATAAATTCTGAAATTGCTATAAAGATGCAGTAATCCAAACACCTGAAGCACAGGCATTGACTTCATTCAATAGTTGTTGGCTATCAAATTTTATTTTATTATTCTGAGCAACTTTTCCCTGAAGAAAAACAAATGTCAGGTCAGACCCAATTACAGCAATGTCCCTCAACTAGCAGCTTTAATGCTGATGGCTTGTGGTTCATCACAAATTTGCTCAAATATGCAAATGTAGTTAACATTTGTTTATTATTAAACAGGAGAGACGGCTACAATAAGCTGCTAATACTTGAAGTCACAGTAAAAACTAAGTATGATTGACAATGGATTTCTATTTTATAGCACCTCAGACTGACAAGACTTCAGGTTTTTTTTTTTGTTGTTTTTTATTTATTTACTTCAAAATTCTTGACATTCAAACAAAAATGCATTCTTAACTTTAAATATATGGATTGGAATGATCAAAACAGTGATCCAGGATGATCCGTCATTGCAAACACAAGTGAAAGAAAAAAAGAACGCATGTTAGATTGTATGCTATACAAAGACACAAACTGACCTCAGATGCGTATTTCTGAACACAAAAAAGTTAGATCCTGTAGATGTTTTGGCTGAAACTGAAAAATCACAAACATTTATCCAAAACCTGTCCTATACAGCTGCTGTTTTTCTACACTGGCACATGCCTATTTACAAAAATAGCCTCTCCATCAGTCCCACAGACAAGACACTGTCCCAGTACATCCAGGCTGTTAACAGACAGGGTTTGACTGGGCAGCATGTGAGATGTCTCCAGGCGGCCTTTACTGGTGTCTCCATTGAGCCAGGCACTGATGAGGGACTGGTTTCCTCCAGCTGGAGCCATCGCACTACGAGATATCATGCTGTTGTTTCTGCCACCTGGAAAAATGAAACATTTGAGGGACAAGTCAGGCTGCTGCAGTCTTGTTAATTATTGGGACACACCAGCTGTCAAAGATAATGTGTATGTACAGTAAGGAAAACATGGAGTAGAGCTTACTTCATCAATGAGCAGTCTTTTGTGGTGGTTTTTAGTCTAATAGCAACAACAAAAAGCCATCACACCATAGCCTACGCCTTTAGAAACATCATGAAAACTACTGGAAAACTTGCTACAGTTTGGTTGTAACTCACCTAAATTTTATAAGATGATAAAAATTGTGACTTATGGATTGTGATTACACATCAAAAGCCTGTCATATGATCTTTTGGTAACATTACCCAGCTCTTTGTAACACTACAGCTACCTTAAATGGTTATGCTGATTAAGTAAAAACAACAGCTGGTTTTATGACTAAGGAATGAAATCAGACATTATCAGATCTAAAGTCATCGACACAGGTGTTCCTCCATGTACTCCCATTCTCTTTACATCATTTGAAAGTTAATGAATGAGTAGTAATCCCAGAATTCTGGTGTTAACATTTTCTGATCTTCTCCTTTTTTGGGATTTATGGATGGACGCTGACATTTATGACTATTGTTAAAGGGGGAAAAAAAATTGTTTTCATTTGGAAAATGAATGGGATCATTCTTCACTACTGGTTTATAACTAGAGGTCAACCAATGGTGACTTTTTTAAAGGCTGATTTAATAGTAATAGTTTGAAGCAGGAAAAAAACATTAGCTGATTAATTGGTCAATATTATGCCACATTTGAAAATTAGGAAGCGAGAATTCATGAAACTGACAACTTTCACTGAATTAAAAACTGAAGCAATAGCTGTGTTGTTTACTGAAATCCACTTAATTCTGACTCCAATTCATTTATGTGTATTGTCATAACACACAAAGAAGAAAGAGCATGTCTGTCAAAAATAAAAGCCAACATATTATAAGAAGAGAAGATCAATGGTAAGACTTCAATGTCTTATGTCTGAAATATGCACATTACAATTGTCACTGCCTAGTATTATGTTAATTTCCCAATGTACAAATTAAAGACATCTGTTTAAAAAAAAATTTGTCCAACATTATATAATTATATAATTCTAAATTCTTTATCTGAGCAGTTTCATAAATTTGGAAGACAGGTACAGCTTTAGGCTCATAAAAGTTTCACTTGCCTTGCATGAATGAGGGTATGTCTGATTGTGTGGACGTCTCCCAGTGGAGCAGTGAACCATCCTCAGAGCAGGTGAACAGATGATCCGGATTGGTTGGATGGAAGTGGACTTCCCACACTGTGTGGAAAAGGAAACAAACATCTTGCTTCAGGAGATATATACACACACACATATTCATGTTTTAGTATTACACTACTCAATGAGTTCTTGTGTCAGAATTAAGTCTTACTTTCAGCAGAGTGAGCCTCCATGAGTGAGAAGGGGCTGTTGCCTTGTCTCACATCCCAGACACAGAGCATGCCATCCTGGCCTCCTGTGGCCACAATGTGCTGCTGATTCGGATGTCTGTCCACACAATGTAGAGGAACCCGATCACCTGACCTGAAAAGAAAACAACTCATTAAAAGGCCCAGAATT
This sequence comes from Ostorhinchus cyanosoma, assembly GCA_029814465.1. Lineage (NCBI taxonomy): Eukaryota > Metazoa > Chordata > Actinopteri > Kurtiformes > Apogonidae > Ostorhinchus > Ostorhinchus cyanosoma. The sequence goes on along the minus strand of JAPTYQ010000017.1, from coordinate 9,742,853 downwards.
AAGCAGCAAAAAACAGAGCTTAAGTGTTGTAGATTTTGACAAATATCTTACAGGGAGAGGATCTGGGACGGTGAGGTACTCTGTTGTCTCAAGTCCCACAGTTTGAGCTGACCAATGGAGTTCACAGTTAAAATCTCTGTCGTCCTCAGGTAAGTAACAGCATGAATCGTGCTGCTGTCTGCATTCTCTAGAATTGATTATCAGTCCCATAAAACACAATTAGTAAGTTTACACTCTATAATCATTTGACAAACATACCTATATTTATGTGTAATATCCAGTGTTTGGTTAGTTTGCTACAGAGTGACACATCATTTAAATAATTTACTTGCAAAGTGTTAACGCTACAAAATTCAGTAAATCACAATACAATTACAAATTAATAAATACAACTGCAATATTGTGCAAACTATTTCAGATCTAATAAAGGATCAGAAACCTTGATTTAGCTTTTAAGAAACAAAGCATATCAGGCAATAAGAGTAGGAAACAGATGACACTTAATTGACAGACATGTTGTGTATCCATTAATCAGTTTGAGTAAACATTCACAGAATCCAGCCTCCTACAGTAATGTAATACACTTTTTGGACTAACAATCCCAACAGCAGTAATTTATGTGCAGGCTACAGATAGTAGCTTCATTTATTCACACCTATGACTCGAATCACTCCTTCCTGGTCAGCTCTAAAGACGATGATTCTGCCATCTTCACCGACTGTAACAATCTCAGGACTGCTGCACACAACACCAGTACATGGAGCATTGTCACAGGAGTAACGATGTGCTCTCGGCCAGTGCTGAGAGATTGATATCGTCTACAATCAACAGAAAGAGAAGGCACAACACTAATTATCTGTCAAACCACAACTATGCTATATTTCCAGTTCACTTGCTTTCATTATCTAAAAATACACTTAAATTGAATGTTGAATGATAACACAAACATTTACTCTGCCAAGTGAAACACAGAATGAAAATAGAATATCACACTAACCTGGAAAATTTCTGTGGTGTAAATTGCTTTATCACCTTTCTAAAAATAAACGAAATTATTTGCACACTGTTTGTACAACTACAAAAACTCTTCCTGCATGTACCTGAGTGTTTTGATGGTGACGAAAGACAGTGACCGCTCCCGTCGATGAGGCTGTGACAACTCTCTCTTGGTCCAGAAACTGTTAGGAAAAAAAGTATGATTTTCTTGACATCTAATGCAATAAAATTAAGTTTCCAGATGACCATTATGTGCCTTGTTTACACGACAAATTCATATTTCTTATGTTATTCTTAAAGCAACAGTCAGAAATGTGTATAGCCAATAAAATACTCCATGTTTGTGGATATGAAACTTACTTGAAGATCCAGAATGTCTCCATCATGTCTGTGTTCACATAAGAGCTGTGGGTCTCCTTCAAATCCATCATCCATACCGGATCCTCCATTACTACCGATGGACCAAAAGGAAATCTTGTTGTCCTGTGCAGACATATTACATGCATAGGAAGGGGATCAGCAATACCGATAACTATTCTATCCTGAGGGACAGACAGCGTTAGACCATTAGACAGTGCCATTGATTTTAAATTTCAAATAATTGCTTGTTGTGTTATAGCTCCTGCACTTGTTGTCGAAAACACTATTGCACCGCTAAAATTGTATGTTCTTAATCTATACTGTCACTTCCTTTAACTATTCTTATGACATGGGTTGCTGACCTCATGACCTCAAATAAAATAAAATGTATTTTGTATCTCTCAATCATTTTGAGAACCTACTTTTCAACATTTTTAAGTGTAATGTTTATGTAAAAGTTATTAAAAGTGCTATTCTACTAAGTATTATTATTACTGAAATGACAGGCAGATATTATGGCAACATCACCTCAGATCATACAGCCAGCAAACAGTAAAAATCGTATAATACAATAAGGAAAGAACAAAGGTAAGTTAGTGTTTAAGTATAGGTAGGTTGGTTTTTAGCCATATCGTCCAGCTCCATTTGCAGCACTGTGCAAATGCATCAGAGACACTAAAACCTACATTTTTTAGGGCAAGTCGGTCTTTGACTTACTTTCTCGTAAAATTTCAACCTGGAAAAAATACATTTGTATTGAAGTCATACCTGTACTGTAACTTTCAGATGCTTAATATTTGCAACAATGTAATGTACATCAATTATTTTATGCATTTGAAGAGTCGTAGTTACCTGATAAGGATACGGAATCAAACAAACTAGACAGACTGACTAAAGGGATGATAATGAATATGAAAATCGTTGTCCTAACTTTGATAACAGCACACACCTGCAGTTCATCTGGTTTTAAATCCAGTTACACTAAAGACAAACAGCGACTCATAACAGCTTTTATGTTGTCGTTTTACACTCGCAAAGCCTCTGCGTATCCCGATTAAAAATAACAAAACAGTAAACTTTTTTTTATAGGGAGTCGTATTTCATCCAGGTTGAATGAAAGGCGTTAACTTGATGCTAACCTCGTTGTCCCACGACCCCGTGGTGAAGATTTCTGGCTGCTGCAGAGACGAGTGTGATACGGGCCGCCATCTTGTTTTACTGATTTTCTGGGACACATACTTAGCGTTAATATTATCCATGACAAGAGAAATGACTTTATGTGGCGTAAAATTAAAAAAAATACCGCTGATGTTAGCTTAGCATTCCTGTCAAAACTGAAGAAGGCGCCTGATACTTTGTAGTAACTCTACTTCTTTGACTGTAAGTCCTGACTTGGCCCTTGACTGCCACCAACTGGTCGGGAGTGTGAATTACAACATCCAGTACAGTATTATAAGACGTACATAAAGTAGGAATAAAATATTTTTACCTCTTCTCATGAAATAATCGTGATAATGTGATTTATTCTCGATAGTTGAGGTGTAGCTGAAACTCAGTATGTAATCATTGCACCTGGTCAAAGGTGATTACTGATGTGTATAAATAAATAATAATAATTAAAAAAAAAAAAAGAGGAATGTGTCTGCAAACAAAGTTATTCCAACTTTATGGGCAATTTAAAAAAAATGAAATGAGTGAAATGAGTTACAGATATAGGATTTGATAACACTCTCTAGGTATTATATGATCTATCCATTTGAGTTTATCCAGGCTATCTATGAGCAAAGGTAGGGTGATTATAAACATATGTCATCCAAATGTTTAACTATATTTTCAAACACATAAAGAAATTAAAACAGAATGATTTGATAAGTGATTTATTTATATTTCAAAATCCACACATGAAATGAAAAGATACATGATTTTTAATTTTATTTATAAAGAACAATCTCACACATCACAGATTCATCCCAAAGACCTTTCAAGGTGAATTTAAAAGCATTTTATTTTCCTTCTTGCTTTCTATAAAAGTATCATATGTATATACTATAACATGTACATCTTTTATATTGAAATACCCCTACAAACCTCTGTAACTTTGAAAGACAGCAGATAGCAGTTACTTCTAATCTGTTTTCACATTCATATTGTTCATATATCTCATAAAGAAGAATATGTGAAATAAAGGCTAAAGCAAGTGTTTTATGAAAGCGTCATTTTCAAAAACAGAAAGGATAGAAATGGCACTAGACTAATAAATTTGTTTTCATTTCAACAGTTTTCCTCACCTTTGTAAAGAAGATATATTTTGGATTTGAATATAGTTTCTATCAGCAAAATTATAACAATTATTACTAAAATATTTACAAATAATTAGGTTCTGTTTTGTAATTTTTGTGTTTCCTTATCTGTGTTAAAATGTGTTTCTTCATTCTTAGTCTATATGCGAATCTGTATTTTTATTAATTATTCTTGAATTACCACTATTCATAAAATTCTACCTGGTCAGATCTGTATTGCATTAGTTATATCCCTGTCAGATCACCTAAATAAAAAACTACAGTTCTTTTCTCTAGCTGGGTTGTTTTCCTGTCACAAAGACCTTCAGTGGTAGTATCTTCATTGAGGGCCATTCCTCAGTGTAAATATAGGGGAACAGTGTATCTCCATTGAAAGTGTGTGTGAATGTGCATAAGTGTGTGTTTGTATCTGAATCATGGAAGGACAGCTTTCCTCTGTTAAAGTCCAGATTCACTTTGATCCTCTGGAGCCGTTTCTGAACTGAGAGAGACATGAATTCACCTGTTTTCGTCTCGGCTGAGTACGTACCATCACAGAAACACACCCTCCATATCTCAGACAGACCTTCCTTCTGAACAAGCCTTCTTGCTACACCCAGAGTCCAGTTTTTATTGTCTCCAACACAGACCTCCCAGCTGTGAGCCCCTGAGTTAAATCCCTGAGAGCCCAGAACACAGTAGTTGGTGAGCCTCTCTGGATGATCAGGAAGATCCTGTTTCTTTCCACGCTTTACTTCAGTCAGATCTGCAGACAGGACAAGTTCTGAACCAGCAGAGTTTGGATCTAGAACCACAGGGATGTAGGAAACCATCCCTTTCATTTTGCTCCATATGTTGAATCCCAGGTTGCCCAGATGTTTGGCCTGGTCTATCAGAGCTCCTGAGCCCAGCTGTGTCTCCAGCAGGGGGTGCTGCTGTACTCTTACCACTGCAGTCTGGTATCTCAGCAGGAATGAGACATCTTCAGCTTTCAGCTCCTCCTCTGTGGCTTGAATTGTTTCTGACAGAGCTGCTATCCTTCTGCTCAGATCGGTCATCTTCTCCTTCATCCGCTGACTCTTCTGCCGCTCTTCCTCCCTCAGAGCTCTGATCCTGGCCTCCTCCTCCTTAAGTAGAAACTGGTGGAAGGTCTTGAACTGCTCTTTAATCTGTTTCTCTGTGTCTCGAGCTTGCACCTTGATGTGTTCTGCTGTTTGAAAAAGGCTTCGTTCAGTTTCTTTAAAGAGCTTCAGTTTCTTCTGTAAGGGTTTCAGGGATTTCTGCAGCCCATCTTTGTGATCCTGTGCAGCTTCATCGATGGGTCGGAATTTGTGGTTGTGTATTTTTGAGTCTCGACAGACAACACACACCGGCTGCTGATGGTCCAGGCAGAAGAGTTTGAGTTTTTCAGAGTGGAGACTGCAAAGAGGTTCTGAGGCTTTCTGATCTTTCTTCTCTAAAAAAGCTTCACAAAGGTTCTTTAAGGCCCGGTTACATGGTGGATCATTCTGTAAAGATGCTTCCTTACAAACAGGACACTCCTTTATTGGTTTCACTGACCACCAGTTCTGCAGACAGGCCTTACAGAAGCTATGGCTGCATGACAGGAGAACTGGGTCTTTATAGATGTCCTGGCAGACCACGCAGTACAGATCTTCGTCTGATTTCGAGGCCATTTCATCTGAGTGAAGCTGAAAACACAAAGTATAGTTAGTCAGGGCTCCTCCCTTCACTCAGCTTTACTTTCACTTTGAATGTTGTTATTGCAAACTTACATTTCCAGTGTGGAATATTCCGAAGGTGGAGCAGCAGTGTTCTAGGACGTTATCACTTAAGTCTAAAGTGGAATGTGGTCTTCTGTTTGTCCGTCTGTGTGTCCAACTTCACTCGAGAGGAATTATTATGTATTTCCTGCTTTGTCACATCTGTGTCTTCTTCTTCTGTTCTTATGCAGTTTGCATTCACAGTGTTGCATTACTCCCACCTAGGGCAGTGGTGGGTTAAATTTCCAATATTCACACATTGTTCTTTTATTTTCTATATTGCATATAGATTCTATCTTCTGTACTCTATAGTTTTTATATATACCCATATTTATTCTATCTTGTATATATTATCTTATATATATAGTGCCTATGTTCAGTGTTTGTACATAATTATTGCTGTTGCCTGCTGAGAAACTGCATCAGAATTTCATTTTTTATCTAAAATCTGGAATGACAAATAAAGTCTGTCTAAGTCTAAATGTCCTAAAGTGTATTAACCTCATCTTTTAGCCTTTTAGTGGTGAGACAATCTAAAGAATTCCTATAAACAAATGCATTCAATAGTCCCTGCAGTATTAACACTAAAAGTGCTATGATGCAGCACTCTCTCTCTCTCTCTCTCCCCCATTGATTACATGTTTTTTTATCCATGACCATGATTTTAAATGTTCTATCTCTAAATTTCTAAAATACTTTTCTTGCTCTGACTGTAAATAATGATTTTCGACCACAAAAGCCCATCTACTTTCTTCACATCTCCCTTCGGAAGAAAAATCTCCTGTTAAACTTTCAGGAAATATTGACATTTATATCTCAAATCAGCATGAACAGGACATCTGATATGTCCCAATATTTTTGTCCTTAAACATCAACATTTCCTTAAAGTTTAATGGGAGAGTTTTCTTCCTTAGTGAGAATTCCAATGTACTTTTTTGCACTAAAACTAAGAGAACATTTTAGGTTTGTCATTATTTATATGTTGTTATGTTATTATTTTACTGAGATTTCAGTAAAATTTCACTGAGATCAAACTGGGCTGTGTGGCCCCTGACACCTCCACTGTAGGTCTTACTTTTCTTTACTTTAAACACATTAACTTCGTTTATGTATGTAATACATGCATGTGTCCTTATAAAAAAAACTATCTTGCTTATCTTTGCAGTTGCCAGATTGATCATAATTTGAGAAAAATGCACACAAAAGCCTAGTTTTTCGTAATTACAGTGGCCCTCTCAGGTCAAACTACCTGCTCCTGGTGCTCCTCGTGCTCCTGTGCAGAGCGCGCGGTCCACCTAGTGGCCGCTCTGACGCAACTGCGGCAAATCTGATTATACACTGAGCACTGTGACTTCTGACAGGACAGTTAACCCCGGCTGAAGCTGATATCTGATATCTAAACAGACATATTATTTTGTAAAATGACACGGCTCGGTGCCTGGCTGCGTGCCTCGGAGACAGCCGTGCTGCGGTAAAACCCGGTTGGATGTCTGGTGACGTATCCGCCGCTCCGCCGTCCGCTCTGGAGGTTGTCAGCTTCATCGGCAAAACCGTTGGCGCAGGCGCGGCACTGACAGCTGCTGTCTACTTACTCCGCAAAGTCTGTTTAATAATGGCCTGGAAATCTGGAGGAACCAACCACGCAGAGCTTGTCAACAACCTCCGCAGTAAGTCCAAATCTATTGTAAAGCGGCCGTTCCGATGCCTTCTCCGACGGAACGCCTGAAAATGGTTTATTTTAGCGGCGGCAGTAAACGGCGGAGCGGCACTTAGCGGGTTGCTATGCTATGTGGTATGTTGTTATTGACCTAGTGTTACCTTTCTCCACCCCTTTCCCGAACCATGCTTACGCCGTGAAACCGATGCATGCTCTTAGTGTTGCAAAAAAGAACACCCAAATAACCCTCTGCAGCGTGTAGTCACAGACCATTTGTTCTTTCAGCTGTAGTTTTGCGTTAGATTAGCTTAGCCTGCTAGCTCTATGTGCGTCATTTGCGACGCTGTAGCTAGCATTAGCAGCGCTGCTAAGTGCCCTGCCCACATTCATTGATGGATATCACAGTCCTGATAACTTTTAGGTGAGTGACACTGACAGGTGAACATGCGTGGTCAGTTTTTGTAAAGCATCTGTTAGAGCATGATTGAAAACGACAGCATGCTGTGTCACGGTGCTCCTTAGCCCATCCTTTAACGACAGAGGATGTAAAAGAGCAATGAGTCAGTGTGCCAGACGGCTGTTGACGGGTGCGAAGTCCACTGTGATCAATGCCATCTCTGCCACATGATGGATTCTGGAGGAACATAATAGTCCACTGTGTGGACAAGAGGGAAACCCTGTTGGGATATAACACACACTTCTGGCTCCATTTTGGAGAAGTGTGCACAGAGGCTGTTTATCTATTACCGATTTAATATTATAACATTGAGGAGGTATATAATAATTATAATATAACAATTCTATACCTCCTCAGTGATCTAGAAAGAGATTAGTACCTGTTAAGATTGTTGGTAGTTACATACCAAAGAGCTTTAACTGGAAAATGGTTTAAGTAGGACAAGTCTGTAAATGAATAAGCAGGTCAACATGGTTTACAATAAAGTAGAAATAATTACAAGAACTCAAGTTGATATCTTTTTTTATATCTACCAAATTGTACATAGTGTGGCAGTGATATACTCCTGTTGAGGGCATATCAAAAACTGTTTGGAATTCAGTTGTCAGTCAATATCGAAAAATGCCAAATCAAGGCTGATTTTGTCCCGACAGTTTAAAAAAAAAGGTTATTTGGTGTTTGGCACTATTCTTTAGAATTAATGTTAAATAAATTATGATAAAATGTAGCTAAAACCCTATACTATAACAAAACTGTGAAATATTTGCAAGTGTTTGAGCTGACAATGTAAACTAAATAAACCCAAAGGACAAAAGATCCATCCACAAGATCTAAATCAGACTTTTATTTTTGCATTGAGACAGTTCGGTGCGATAATCTATGATAGCAGATACTTTATATGTTTCTATTTTTATTCTGTCCAGTCCAGAATAGAATTACAACAGGCAGTTAGCTGCAAGCATTTAGACACAGATCACTAAATGACAGCAGAAGCATCATTTGCATGTATAGTATAGTATCTGTTTATATTTATTTTTCCTTGGTTAATATTTTATCTTGCAGTGTATTGTACCTCACAGTCTTTGTTTCGTGACCAGATTCCATTACAGAAATATTTGAGGAGGATGAAATGGTCCCTCATTGTACAAATATTTGGAAATACAGGATGACAAAATGCCTGAAATGTGCACAAATAAAAGCTTGTTAATCAAATACAGGACCATCCCTTTATGATTTCTGGCTCTAGTGTATTTTTTTCCTGGTGAAAATGTGCAAATTGAAGCCTTTTGTGACAAACTAAAGCATCATTTTTATCAGTGGTCATTTCAACGTGGTCGTGATATTTAATTTTTTGCATACAGTAAGAGGTATCTGCTTTGTTTTTTTTTTTGTGCTTCTAGACTGAATACTTAACTGACCTATTTAGACACTAATACCTTCAGTTTAACCTTGGGTTTGCATAAGATGGACTTAAAAGCAGGTCACACTCAGGATGCATGCTAATTCACGACTTTGTGATTGTGTGCAGGGCAGGTCAGCACGTAGGCTTTTTCTGGTTATGAACACTGAAAGACTTCTTTAAAATCTTATGCATACTTTTTGTATTGCAAAAGAAGTAATTTCCCTTCAAATTATGCACTAAATTACGTTTATGCATTACAGAAACAGATCATGTCTTTT
>JAPTYQ010000017.1:9722035-9733612 GCA_029814465.1 Ostorhinchus cyanosoma | reverse complement strand
GTAAGAAATAAAACAGCTTGAAATCTGCAAAAAGTGGTTATTTCAGTGTCTGAAAGTACTAGTAAATGTCCATCTGGCTGCTTGTATGGTTTATTTGTAATGTATCCAAAAGTGGCACATAGCTCCGAGGGTGAGGGGAGTCGTAATGAGAGCAGCGCCGGCTGTCGTTGGCTTTTCCTGTTTTTGGCACCAGCTGCTACTGAAACCTGTTCGAAGAGATTATTCTGAAGACACCAGTGGACTTCCTCTGCCACAACTTTTTGAGTTCCATCCCATTTTTTATTTATTTATTTTTTTAACTATGGGTTGAGTTTGCTTAAGTCACATTTGCTATTATTTGGCAGGCGTTATCTGATCCTGACTCTAATCTGATATTCTCATTAAGTGAGCAATGTATAATATGATTATGGGATATCTGCAGATTGTGTGAGGTCTAAAGTTACTACTATTAACAGTAACAACATTATCACCAAAAGCACCTTTTAATTAAGATAGTAAACATACTGCGCCCCCTGAATTGTCAATCACAAGTTAACAACATAATGGATAAACACTGCCTGTGACTTGACATGTGATTGAGTGCACAATATACACTCGCCTCCAAGAATGTGCCTCCAAGAATATCTTTGGTGAATTCACAATTGAATTTACAAATGTCTCTATCAGTTGCCAAGTATCAATTTTGTCATTTATGTAGACAAATATGAGATTAACATTTTTAATGACTTAACCTGTCACTTCATTTTCTACAAATTATTTAATCTAATTCTATTATTAGTTTAATACTGTTGGAAAGACTTCCATCTGATGTTGAGCAGTACTCTCCATGCAAAATTATATCGTATGGGGTTTTTAAATTCTTAAAATTAATGTAGTGGACACAGTAAAAATCTGTTTGTACGGGTAAAACCCCAAGCAAATCCTATAAACCATAATTTTCCAAGCAAGTAGTAGAACATTTTGCCTCAAATGTCAAGAAAAGATCTAGTCTGCTTTGGATGATTTACTTAAATCAGATGAAATGTCCAGCTTTCATCAAATCTCTCTGAACTCGAAAGGAAAAGAAAAAAGTCTAGCTTGATTAGTATGCTGCATTTAAATGCTATTTTTCACATTATGCCTTATACAGTCAAAACTCTTTTAGTTCCATGTTTATTTTTATTTTTCACTTTTGTATTTCACAGTTGTGTCCCTCGCTTTTGTACATGTACGGTATATTGTGGTGGAAATAAATATTACATAATAATTTCCATTAACAATTACTGCTATAATTTGACTACATTAATTGCTTACACTGGAATTTGCAGCTTTAATTTCATATTTGTTAAAATTTTACTATCTATTTTCTTTTATTTGTGTCAGCGTTCTATGCTAATTACCCTTGTAATAAAATGCATCCAGTATTAGTGGCGTCCCTTCCATCCTCACTAAATGACTCAGCTAGAATGGATTTTGCTATTAATATGAATGCTTTGATTGTGTCATTTTTCATTTGTGTATTCCTGTAGTGTTCGCTTCAGGTGGAAGGTTACATAATGCATGTCTGCCTTGTGTTTGTACTTGTGCATGTTTCCATAACACATAGTGACATAAGCACTTTTTTCCTTTTTTTAGAAAATGGAATTATTAAAAATGACAAGGTCTACGAAGTCATGTTGGCCACAGACCGAGCCCACTTTTCTAGGTGTAATCCTTACATGGACTCGCCACAGTCAATAGGTACGTCTGCTCATGTTCACATTTACAGCTTCACAAGTTTACTCTGAGCACAGACCGATGAACTAACCAGATCTGTGCCTCTCTTTTTGACCAAAAGGCTATCAAGCAACCATCAGCGCCCCACACATGGTATGACTTTACAGACATTTCTGCATCCTGTCAACAGTAGTTGGTGAAATGTGTTCCCATTCCATCTGTGCTTTAAGGAACAAAACTCCCTGTTTTCTGAACCAAATGTCATTTTGGTTAATTTTTTTTCCTTTTGATTTCTTCTATTTGATTATAATGGCACTAAACCTAATGTGATTATTTTGTTTGTATTTGCTGATTTGCCAGAACGGTCACATTGTTCTGTTTACTTTCAGCTCTAACAACTAACAGATAAATGATGAAAAATAAAAATAATTGCAGGCACTGAAAGTAGGACTGAGCAATTTGGGCAAAAAATGTCATGCTGTATTATCACAGTAGATGTTAAATAATTGTTTCCAAGTTAATGAGTTTTTGGTCCTGTGTGAAAGGGACATGAAGGACATAAGACAAAATGATTCAAAATATACATGATAAAGCACTTGCTTTCACAACATTAAATCAGAATAAAGAGAATTGGTACTCTGAGTGGAAAGATGATTTGTGGTTTCAAGCTTTTGCTACTCTTAAAACTATTACTACTTTTTGGTCAAAACATAAACACAAGTTGCAGACAATACCCAACATCAGTAATCATTGTTTTATTGCCCAGCCATAACTGAGAGACAAATGTAATTATAATCAGTGTTTTGTGTCAACCAAAGGTCCTGATGTGACTTTACCTTGTGTTGGATGTTTTCTAAACTCCTAGAAGGATTTTAAAATGATTTTTTGATGTGTTTCCCCCCTCCCTGCCCTCCACGCAGCACGCCTACGCCCTGGAGCTTCTACATGACCAACTGTATGAAGGAGCCAAAGCTCTGGACGTGGGCTCCGGCAGCGGTATACTGTCCGTTTGCTTCGCACGAATGGTGAGCCACACATGACGGGTAAACACATACAATTTCTCTTTGGTGGCTTTCTGATTGATTTTTTTTTTTGTTTTGTTTTGTTTTGCTGACAAATCAATGTAAAATGACATAAAGTGTGATTAATGGTGTGTAAGTCTGGTGTAAATAGTGAAATATGCTTCTGTTTGTGCTCTACAGGTAGGTCCTAAAGGGAAAGTTATAGGAATTGATCACATCAAAGAGCTGGTAGACGATTCTATAAACAATGTGAAGAAAGATGACCCCAGTTTGATAGCATCGGGAAGAGTCAAGCTCATGGGTAAGATGTCTGGACGGAAGGTAAAGCAGCGTAGCCTTGGTTACATTCAGTTTTAAAATGTGTTTCAATGTTCTGATCAGGAGTGGACAGCTGAGACACATCACTGTTCACACCTGTGTCTATCATGTGTCCCCAAAGGTGTCCAGCTGACCCTGTGTTTGTGTCAGATTTCATTGCAGCCTATGTCTCTTCTGCAAGAAGGACAAAGGGCCCCAGATTAGTTTCACATCATGAGTCACATACAAACCTGGTATCAACAATGTTCTTGTGCTATGGGGGTATCTAAAACTCTTATCAGCGTAAAAACCTGAATACGTCAATCAAGCCAATCTAATCCTCATAAAAGACAAGTCTGTGAATTTGGGATAGAATATCTGAATATTAATTGTCTAGCGAGATGACACCAGGAATAACTTTATTAATAAATAAGATTAGATACCTGCAACGTACTGAAACACAGCATGCATTTGTACATACCATTGCAGAAAGAAATATTAGACCACCCTTGTTTTCTTCAATTTCTAATTCATTTTAATCCCTGGTACAACTAAAGGTACATTTGTTTGGACAAATATGATAACAGCAACAATAGTTCATAGTAGTTTAATTTCAGAGCTGATATCTACCCATTTTCCATGTTTTCTTGGTGATAACCAAAATCACTTCAGTTCTTACATCAATATCTATGGCATTGTACTGACAAAAACAGTGCTTTTAGGGATTCCACGTTTTCTTTTCTGTCAGTTTTAGTCGCATGATACACACAGGAGTTAGTACTTGATTGCATAACCATTGTTTTTGATGACTTTTGACGGTTTCATCATTTTTTTTCCCCAACTATGTTTGGGTTGGAGATACTGAATAAACCTTAAACCCTCAGACACAGATGAAACCTCCTTGTGAGGCAGGCTTTGCCAACACATTTAATTATAAGCAGCAGCACAAACATCTGACATGAATGAAACCTGTTGTAAAACATCAGAAAGTTATTGCAATAAATGTAGAGTTAAAGCCATGTTAAGTGCAAATGGAAGTCACACTAAATACTTCCACTGTTTTTTTGTTTTTTTTCATGAAGCTCTGGTTTTGACTGCTGTACATACTTCCCATATATCCACATTGTATCTTAATACATAGATTGAGAAATGCATGTGTGTGGTTATAACTTTACTAAACCAACAAACCTATCGTTGGCCAAGGGCATTTGCACAGACAAGTACCTCATCCTTCTCCTTGGTCTTAGGGGTTGTATACACTTATATTTGGTGCTGTCCACTACTGACACATTTTAAAACCATGTAAACTATCCCTCTGGTCAAAACTTTAAAGACATTTTTTGAAGCAAATTGCAGCTGAATGTGCCTTTTTTTTTTTTTTTAAACAGTGCAGCTATTTTCTCCTCAGAGGACAGAACAGCAGACACACACTGATTAAATAATTGAGTACCTGCTTTCACCAGGAGTGTCGTAGTACTCATCCAACCGTTGAAAAGAGCAGTCAGTCAACAGATGTTTGGGTTTTTTTGTCATTTTGCCAGTTACAGTGTTTTTACACATTGACAGGTTTGTGGAGCATGGGTAAACACAGCTGCTTACTTTAGGTTTACTTTATTTATTTTACATCCCAATGTTGACATGTAAGTAGCTTTCAGTAAATGTTAGGGTTCGTCTGTCAGTTTAGAAATTAAACTTAGTGCTGTTACTGGATCTTTTACTCTGAGATGTATATAAAAAATAAAGAGATCAGGAATTGTCTGATTTTTGTCATATATGAACATTTAGCTTGGGATTCTGCTGGATTGATTCATGTGTTTCTGAATATTTTTTATTTTTAAAGAGCCCCAGAGTCCCGTAATTTCACAAAAGTCCATCTCCCTATGGTAGTTAAACCAACAAAGTAAAGAATCCAGCTCTTTTTATAGATCTACTCTTAAATTTAATGGGTTTATCCATGCCCTTTGCTTCTCCCAGATTGGCATAGTACTCTAGACAAACACATTTTTGTTAAAATTAAGTGTGTTATATCTGAATGTAATTAAGTATTTAAGGAATAACAAATGTAATTTAGTATTTAAGGAATAACAAAAAAGGTTTAAAAATGGGACAAAAACAGTACAATGTGAGAATACAACAGACCAAATCAAAGTAAACTGAAGCTACAATTCATAGTGCTGAGTTTTTTGAGTTTTGTTATAGTAAAAAAGTGTATATTTATGGAGAAAAAGCTAGATCATAAAAACTGTTTTTGAGTGATGTCATAGTGAACATGACTTTTTGAGTCATGAAAGGTGGATTAAAATCAGGATATTACAGAACATATTGCAAATTCTGATATTTATGTCAGGATTATTACCACACCCCCAAATGGGAGAAGGGGTATTGTTTGTGGTTTGGTTCGTTTCTTTGGTTGTTAACACTCTAGCAGCAAAACTATTGGATGAATTCATATCAAATTGGGTTTATAGATGCCAGTGACCCGTAATAGATGTGGTTACATTTTGGGAAAAGTAGGTCAAAGTTCAAATTTGTTATGAATTTTGTAAAAAAGAAAATTCCCCAGTTACTTATAAAGGGCAAATTTCAAATGTCTATAAAAACAAATTTTGTTACAATTTACTTCAAACTTGGCACATACATAGAGGCAATAGACATGCTGACATCAGCACAAGCATGGACATGACATCAGCTGGGTCAATGCCAAAGTAAGCTACAATACGTGCTAGAGGCAGGGCTTGTGCCTGTCACCACTTGTTCATCTTTATCTTCATTTGTGGAGTAAATCAGAAATGTGATGGATAAACCACTACAGAACTGTGCAGTCAGACACAGCACATGAACGCATAAACGTCTGTCGGCCTGTTGAAGGTATGTCCTGTGTTTTCAGTGGGAGACGGCAGGATGGGCTACACAGACGAGGCACCGTATGACGCCATCCATGTTGGAGCAGCAGCACCCACTGTCCCTCAAGCTGTGAGTGTGTGACATGTGTTGGTGGAGATCACATTGTCCCAGTTTCAAATCACAGAATCACAAAAACCCACTCATTTGATGTAGTTTAGGCTTTTGGACAGCACAGTAGCCTGAAATACCTGAAAGAGCAGGAGTTGAATTCCTTGGTGAGTCTTTTTGGGTTCCAGTTTCAACATCTTCGTCTCCGTCATAGCTTCTGGACCAGTTGAAGCCCGGCGGTCGGCTGATCCTGCCCGTTGGCCCGGCGGGAGGGAACCAAATGCTGGAGCAGTACGACAAGATGGAGGACGGCAGCACCAAAATGAAGCCCTTGATGGGGGTGATTTATGTGCCTTTAACAGACAGGGAGAAGCAGTGGTCCAGGTGGAAGTGACTTCCTTCTTCCTCTCCTCCCCCTCTCTCCTTCTCACAGTGGCAAAGGTGAAATGGTGTGGCTTGGAGCAGGCAATGGAGCACAAGGGGCTGCATTTTGCTGCTTGTTGACATTTTTTTGCTTCTTCCATACCATACCAACTAGCTGCACGTTCCTTTCATTTACGGTTGAGGTCTGGGGTTTTTATCCACCTCGGCTAAATGCATTCAAACAGTTTTCCACAATCCAGAACATTTCATTTTAACATTTATCTCATCTCTTAGTTCAGTTACATATACTCTCTTTTGTTTGAAATTCAGAGTAGTAGAGGTTTTAATTGTTACTTCTATTTATTTTGTCAGTTTTCAAAGGGTCCAAAGTTTGCACACATCATACGTTGTCCGTTACAAATTGCTTGATTTTTCTTTTTACTTTTATTACTTGTATGTACTGCAGACACTCTTACAAACGACATACACTAGAGACACGGCTTAACTTTGCACCTTCAACTTTGACTCATTCGTCAGGCATGAAAAATTTAAATCAGGAATTCGGCCACAGCTTTTCACTCTTGGCAGGGGATTGTGGGTAGGGGCTGCCAGAGAATCATGGTGGGTAGACACTCTGGCATACTTCGTTTGACATACGATGTATCCTAACTCCTGGGTTCTCAGCCCTTTGTAACTTGAGGCCCACTTTCCAAAACCCAGACGACATCCTGGCAAAAACGAGAAAATCTGGTCTGCAAATAAGGCCATTACAGCCAAAATACATATTCTGCTCATCACTGCCTGTAATTATAAATCCAACTTTAGTGTATTCAGTCACATTTCCTCAACACATGCTTTAACTGGTGTAGCACTTATTACATCAGAGGGAACATTAACCAACAGTGGTAGAACTTGACTCTACCTGATGTTTTGCAATTGGCGTTATTGCAATGAAATACTTTAAACTTTAGTGTCACTGGACAAAAAGTCTATAAATTTCCCTTCAATGTATTGTAATTCAAGTGGTCAGAGAGGACATGAGACTTCTGCATGTACTCCTTCACTTTCAGGCTATAGAAAATGTATCCTGTGATGCAGGTTTAAGCATATTTGTGTTTTCAGATAGAAAGGGGGATTAAATTGCCAGTCCAATTCCGTCAGATACTCCGTCTCAATACAGAAGCTTGAAAAAGTGGTTTCACTTTCATGCAAAACAGCATATATACTCTTTTTATTTGGACTGAGATGAGCTGCAGAAGTTTTTTCTCCCCTTGTAATTTTGTCTTACAGCTCTTACTATATTTAGTCTTATTCAGAATTTTCTCCAAAATGGGGTAATACGTATTGAAATGAGACATTGAAAATACTGAGCAACTTTGGATGCATTATCTGAGGTGTATATAAATGTCTGCCTCGGCTGTACTTGCACCTAGTTCCAAATTGGTTCATTAAAACACGCATGACTTCTAAAATCTGGAATTTGTTTGGGACCCAAACCTAAACTACTAAACGAACGGTGTAAAGGCATCGGCTTGATCTGAAAGAGCATGACAACTTTGCCAATTTGGACACCTGTGAGACACTTCAATCTAACTCTGTGACTGTTTGTATTTTGTTTGATCGTGTACTCTGAGATGTAGAAGTACCAATAACTGTCTAGATTTTTTACTCTAACACATTTTGCACGGGACTGTGCCTAACCCTTAAACTTTGCATGACAGGATAAAAGAATGTCTCTCCATTTTCTGCTTTTATTCTTAGCGTCTTAATTCTGTTTCTTTCAGGGACGAACTCTGAAGAGGATAACAGTCCATAATTCACCTTTACGTTTGGAACCTGGGGAAAACTCGGATGGGGTCAAACAACCCTCGGCATTTTGTTCAACGCATAACAAAACATGGTCTTTTTGTTTAACGACGGACTCGAGTACCACACTGATGACTGGCCGTAAAAAGGGCCGGGGAAAAAAAGACTGCTTTAAGCTCAGCACAGAAATACAGAAGAGGGCTTTTTGTTTTTCATTTCTGGCCTGCATCTTTTGGTTGTGTATTCTTTTTAACTGCTGGATTTTATTATGTTTTTTTTTTTTTTTGCCGTTTCATCAGTTGCAGACAGCAGCCGTTTTTACAGTATTACATTTCAGCAGCATTAGAGCTGAATGTAGGAGGAACGCCGGACAACGACGAGGGAAGCCTTAGCCTTTTAGATAATTCACCTAGCTAGTGTGTGTGAGTGTGGATCATCTAATTGTAGACTTCTCTGCTAACATATGAGCTTTTTTCCCTGCCAGCAGTATTAGTAACACACACACACACACAAAGGCTGATATAAACCACACAGCCTATTTGATGTGCTGCACTCTTAGGTCTTTCTACACATAGGTTAAACATTGGCTCATACAGGCGAAGCACTAGTAACACCGACACATGCACGTACAGGGCAGTGCTTTCCACTTGGTGATGTGTTGCTTCTGTCACTGGTTTTCCATTAACAATTTGTGCAGGCTCTACCGGTGACTGATGCTAAATGAGTCACTGCTTTGCCAAAATAAACTCCAACAATATAAAGCTAATGAATGTCTGTTTCCTTCAAAAGAAAAAAAAAAAAGCATAAATTCTAAAAGCACATTTTATTTTGGGTGATATGTGATGAATGGCATCTGGCTTTCACAGTCTCATGGAATGGCTTATGAAAATAAAGAGATAATTAAGTTTTTATCTGCTTTTGATTATTGAATTTTTTGCTTTCCTGTGCAGGATTAATATACAGTGAGAAAACAGCAAAATACTTTATACAATGTAACCAGAGGAAACGCAGTATGCACATTTTTAGTTGACTTTCTTGAAACTAGAATAAAATTACAGAAATTTAAGAAGCCTGCACTGATTACAATTAAAACAAGCATTTCAGATAAACTTAATATTCTTAAATTGAATAAAGTCTCCTGTTAAAAATATTGAAAACAGTCTTGTTCCCTTGCTGAGATATAATTTCATGTAAACGGTTGTTTACCAGTTCAGCCTAGATCAAGATAAGTTTATTAAGAAAGAAGATATTTTTCTTCATTAAATCTTTAGAAAAATGACAAATTTCCCAGAAACCAAACTGTTGGTGTTTTGAAATTCCCTTTAAGCATTATTCTGAAAAGAGCAAAGATAACTGGTCATACTATTCAGGCACATCTAGCATGTACAGATTAACTTTAGTGATCCCCAGGCAGAAATTCATTTTCCTCCCTCATGAGTTAAAGAAAAATAAGTGTCACAATATTTCTCTGAAAGTCCAAATTATTTTGGGTTGACTGAAAAGGTTGACTAAAAACACTATGCGCATGAGACCATTTCTTATCCATATTTTCTGATAATTTTAAATACATTTTCTTTATGAAGTGCTGAATTAAACTGAATAGAATCCATTGCATTTGTATAATTGGATTTACCATTGCATGTATGGGTTTGTGGGAAATAAACGTCTGCATTTATTCTAAGGATAACTAATCACTAATAGTTTAAGAAAAATGCTGAGTGCTTTATTCTATATTGTCATTAAGATTGCTTAGGTGAACAAAATATTTTCCAAACCCCAAATAATATAAAAAAAAACAAAAACTACAAAATACCAGAATTTTTCATTTAACGAATCAATTTTGTACTTTGATGGAGTGTGGTCTCCGTTTTGACCTTTTCCTATAAAAGAAAATTAGCTCAATATGAATGAAATCACAATAGGATCTTTTGATATATAATAAACTTTAATATCTCACATGAAAGACAGCACTTAGAGGGATTACACTCAGCAAATATAGTACATACTCTTCTTGAATTTGCCAAACAAAGAAAAAAAGCAACAGAACGTGGCATAGTTGGGTTTTTAATCTATACTAGTTGCTATGGCTTACTCTTATTTTGGGAACCTAAGGATCCTTTGTGTTGAATGTTGGAAAAGTGCACCAGAACAGGCAATCGGATTTGTTGCATTTCTAACCATAGTTTAGTTTGACTGAAACCTTCAGCAGAAAGATGAGACATTAGTGCCACTCTCTGGCAGAAATACAGCATAGTCTCAAAAATTACAAATGTTTTACAATCAATTCAACATGAGGACAGAAAGGACAAAAAGCCTCCTGTACTGTATATGAGGAGAAATAATACAGACAGTTGGTATATGTTTCATACTGGATTAAGACAACATAAATATGTATCATTGGCTTTAAAGGCAGCATCAGTCAGCAGCAGTTTAACCAGAGGAAAGAGGAGAGAAGATGTTTGTGAAAGAGAAAAAGGAGGTTTCCAAGCTGAAGTGAGGGAACATTTGGAGACGCTGGGCTGCGAGACATGAAGAGTGCAAATTTCAAAAGTCCCGGCTCAGGCTCTGATGGCGGCGGGTCAGATTTCGGCGCTCCCTACAGGTACATACCGTTGATGAGGTAATCCGACTCTTCTGTGGTGAGAGGCCGGGCTTTCTTCAGCTTGTGGCGAACGAGTCTGAGACGACAGCCAATCATGAGCAGCAGCAGAGCGGTGATGATGAGGCCGAGAGCCAGAGGAAGAATCGCACCTGTGTGTGGGGTGGGGGGGGGTAAATATGTAAAAACCCTGATACTTGATTCTTACCCAGTATTTGAATTATTACCCCGACCCCCTGAAGGAGAGGCGAGGGGTATTGTTTTTGATTTGGTTTGTTTGTTTGTTTGTTAACAGCAAAACTATTGGATGAATTGACATCAAATTGGGATTATAGACGAAAGAGATATGATTATGTTTTGGGAAAATTAGGTCAAAATTCACATTTTCTCCATTAACTTATAATGGACAAAATTTCAAATGTCCATAAAAACAAATTTTGTTTCATTTTACTTCAAAGTTGCTACATATGTAGAGGGAATTAAAGTGCTGACATCAGCACATGCATAGACATTATGACGTCAGCTGGATCGATGCCAAAATAAGCTACAATACATGCAGGGGCGGGGTTTGTTGTGCCTGACACCACTTTTTAAAAAAAATACTTTTAATACTGCTGCTACGCCACCTACCGACACACATACGGTTTTTGACCAAATTTCACATTGTCTACTATACTCTGATAGGTTGATTTCAAAAGAATTATCATGTCTGCAGTGAAACATAGTAATTGCTCAGTAATTAATTGATTAATCATGAATGTACGACAAAAAACAACAACCCTGCAGTCGCATCACTATCACATGTTCAGCTTTAAAAGTGGCATAAATGCCAAAATTAAAGCT
>JAPTYQ010000017.1:9669418-9679749 GCA_029814465.1 Ostorhinchus cyanosoma | reverse complement strand
AACTAATGAAAATTTCTAAACCATAATAACTCTGGTAACATTAGCTGTTTCTTCTATATTCTTCTATATATTTCACTATGATGAATTAAGTCTATTGTAATTGTTGTAAATAACCCTGTATATGCATGTTTTTCCATAACGAATCCACTTCAGAACCACTTAACATTTGCAGCTGATGCCTGAAGAGCCACTTAGCCATATACATATGATTTTTCAGGAGTATTTAAGTGTTGATCTTATTCTGAAGAACAGTACAGTATGTTTATTTGTGCACTTCCCACACATGAACGTACATTTGATGACCTTTATCACGTTCGCCACACACACCAGCTGAATTAACACCCAGTCATGCTGTCAGAAAAAAGCCCGTATGCATGGTGTTAACTGACACACAGGTGTCTGCACCAACCGTGCGCGCATGCACACACACGCACACATACACACACACACACACACACACCACCAGACTACTCTCGTTCCTCTTTCTCCTTGTTTTTGACTATTTCTTCCTCATCACCTCTCCTCACCCTTTCCCCTCCCACTGTCGCTCCTGTTTCTGTATATTATAAGAAAAACAGCATCACAACAACAGCGGGTATGACTCACGGACGCTCACACTCCAGATAATGGAACTGGAAGTGCTCGAGAGCCTCAGATGTGAGAGTCACAAGTCTGAACACTCAGTACTTCACTGAGCAGCTATAGTGAAGAAGACGAAGGCGTCAAAATGAAATAAGGTGTGTTCGTGATGACGGGAAGGTGCAAAATTTCACAGCTGGGTACAGAGCTGACATGAACCAGAGATGTGTAGAGCAAGATCAAGGAAAAACTTCTGTTAGTTTTACAGTGATTAGAGTATTGAAAGACTGGTACAGCACAATTACACTTAAAATGCACCATACAATTTATGTTGGTTTAACAAGGGCAAATTATATAATGGAAATGCCTGTGTAATCTAATTCTGTCAATATAAAGTTTCCATCTCTGTATGTTTTAGAACATGTACATTGTTACAGTACAAACACCCACTTGAGACCCAGGAAAATAAAGGTTTTGGCTTTTTTAGGTTCAATGATTGTCTTAAACAGTTTATTCTGATTTTTTGTTCTCATTTTGGACAGTAGTTGTTTTGAGGTTTTTTTGTCTTGTCTTGTATTGTTTTGTTTTTTTTAAGCAAAGCTGTGAAACTCTTAGCCGCTAAAGAACACAAAAATGCATTGCTGGGTCTCAAGAGGATATTTAAGATTAAAATAAACATTATTTTACTTTATCATCCCTCTATATACCATCTATACCCATCCCATTACACCCAGCACCTAAAATCAGCATTAGCACTGAGCTGACATTGTCTTGTCCGAGTGTATTTTGTAAATGTATTCATTGTGGCAAATGGTGCCAAATGTCCGCTAAAGTGTGTTCTCAACTTGTTGGAGAAATTATGAACTGTATGGGAAATTACAGCACACACAAGAGTGATACAATATGGTGGAATTGGAAATTAGCAATAAAATAAAAAACAATGTTCAATGTGTAATATTCATAGTATGACAATTTAACTTATCCTTCATTTCTAATTAGGGGAAGATACTGAAAATATTGATTGTACCTGCTAATTTCACAAAGAACTGTACAGTGTTTGTGTATATACCACATTTTTTGCACTAATAATACGCTCGAATAAGCATGCTAATTAAAGTTTTACAACAAAGTATAATTCCCCATTATTTTATTTCAAGGTTTCAAGTGTTTCAGGTGTTTTTCAGTATTTCAGTACATGTATGAGTCCATAATGAAAACAACAAAACCCCTCAGAATGTGTGTCTTCAAGAATCAGAAACGCACGCACGCACGCACACACACACACACACACACACACACACACACACACAGCTCTCCATAATCCAACCAATGTTCATGCTTATATTGTCTTTCATGTCTATAACACAATCTATGAAAATGTCCAACAAAATACGCTACAGGTTTTAATGTAATTCAGGAAGGTCTGAAATGTGATTAAGAAATGTCTTGAAATGTGATGCATCACTGAATACATCTGGGATTTTGCAGAACCGTTCATACTGATGTTCTGGATGTATGCCACAATGTCTCTGAACTCCAAAACAGACAGCAGTGCTAACTTTATTAACCTCTGCTCAGCCATTATTGTTATGTGCTAGCTGCTGGGGTATAATAAAGATATCTGAATATGTCATAAAGCAGTTTGATCATAACTGCTTTTTATATTTGTTCCTAAAACTTGATTCCTCTAATGTCTGACAGAGGATTTTCCACCTGACGACATTAAACACATATTAAGACACAGAGACTCCCGAGCTGAATTTGGTCAGCTTTCAGCAGTAATTGCAACAGCCCAAGTACCTATAGTAATTTGCACATTTTTTTGAAACAAGGCTTATAAAGACATATCATTTAAAAGAGCTTGTTTTGAATATTCCTTTATCGACACCCATGCAAATGTCGTTCGCATTGATGTAACATACATTTATGCTCTTTATTTGGCAGTGAAGTTTGCAGTGAATTCCACCTTTTTGTGGTTTCTTTGTGAACTACATGCTGTATTTCTGTTTTGTCTGCACCAGTTTTGCTGCCACAAAAGATGCAAAACATTCTTTAGTAATTAGCCTAGATCTTAAGGTTTCAAATACTGTTTGAATGTTACAAGGGCCAACATATTTCATCTACAGTAGTGACTTTAGGTCTGGTTAATGTGCACTCCTCCGATAACAGGTGCACTACTGCTTCCAGGGTTTTTCAGTATATTGCTTTCTCTTGCTACTGCAGGAAAAACACAGGTGATTCTAACAACATTCATGATGGATGTGTGCCATTTAAGTGTTCCATAAATCCTTGTCAGAGAGCCAGCCTGCAGACCAAAGCCTGGATCTGACGCACCGACATGGGATACGGACACTGTGAATTGAAGTAATTACACTTCATTTTCTGCTTTATGGAGTCTGCTGTGAAAAAGGCTGAGTGGATACTTCTGAGGCTAACCCATTGTATTGAAAGAAAAAGATCTCAATGGAATTGACGTTTCTAGACATGCTTGTGCAGTGTCCAGTGCACTGCCTTTTACCTACTTACCACTCAGGTACACAACCTATCAAATGATTTGACAAGATTGTTGAGGCTCTGGGGAAAACAGATTTTTTTTTTTTAATTTACAATTTTATTTGGTTTTATAAGAAGTAAACTGCGCTGAACCGCTGCAGCTGGACTGCTGCTCAACGACAGTGGATCTTATGCCGTGCACAGGTTACTGCTGTCAGGTTGTTTTGCATAAATGACTCAAATATTCCTATTAGATGGACAATGAATATAGACTAAGAAAAACAGAAAAGCACTATATTGTTCTATGGCAACAGAACTGCCTGGCAACAGAGGTATTCTTCTGCCATTATAAAAATAAAATGGTTGACGGAGAAAAAAAAGCACCTCTTTCACCTCTTTGGTTTTCTACCCTTTGAGATGGACTGTTTAAACATTGATGACATGGTTTTATGCAAATCAAACTCAGAAGCAATTTGTTTGGCTCCTCAGAAACAATGTGCCAATGCAAAAATGACATAAATTCATAAATTAAATTAAAAAAACACAGAACAGCAAGGACCAATACGCAAAAAGACAAATGCAAATGAAATGAACTTTGAAATGAATATATTACATTGATTGATCCATTGATGTGACAGATCAATTTTTATGTCTTAACCATTTGTGACTACAGTTGTTTCAATAAGAATCACCACAGCCGACCTCTTTTATGTGCCTAAATGCAATGTTTTCACCTTAGGGAAATTCAAGTGACCTATGACGAAAAATGAAATAAATTAACGTAGAACAGAATAATTCATTACTTATTCCAACTCTTATGGTTGTTAAAATGTTGCAGTTTCGACAATAAATGTAAATTCAGTGTTGTAATCATAAACTAATCTCACATATGCCTTATTTTATTTATTTAGGGTTTTGATATAAATCTCAGGGATTAAGTTAATTGATTTTTTAAG
This sequence comes from Ostorhinchus cyanosoma, assembly GCA_029814465.1. Lineage (NCBI taxonomy): Eukaryota > Metazoa > Chordata > Actinopteri > Kurtiformes > Apogonidae > Ostorhinchus > Ostorhinchus cyanosoma. The sequence goes on along the minus strand of JAPTYQ010000017.1, from coordinate 9,675,721 downwards.
ACATAGCTTAATAAATTATTACATTTTATTGCATTTTGATGACAGTGTGCACTGGATCTGAGTAACTAATTTCATTCTTTCACATCATCAACATGGACGAATAGGCAAATGCTCCTTCAACCTTAAACCGTTCATTAACCCTTTCATGCATAGTGGTCAATACAGTGGACATCCATTCTACAGCTGTTGTCTTATATATTTAAGGGTTTTGTTGTTTTAGTTACATATCAGCCGACACAGTGGATGCTTATACACCATCCTATACACTGTAATTCATACCATTACTGTAACTTTGCTGTTCTTGATAAACCTGATCTGTAGTGACAAGTTTTAGTGTAAAGCAATTGCTAATTGTTATTAGACTGTAATTAACAGTTTTCTTCATCAAAAAAGGTTTCTTCTTGTGTTTTATCTCCATGAAGTGAGTAATAACTAGTATTAGAGTATGATAAAATATGAGAAAACATCAGATTAAAATGTTTTTATTTCATAGTTTTCACACAGTATACCACTTTCTGATGATGGGTTTTAAATACATGTTTCTTTGCTTAAAAAATTAAACACATGGTGTCCAGCTAAGTGGACATTTTTGTAACTGCATGAAAAAAAGGTTCTTAAAAAATTTTGATCGCATTGTTGTTTTCATGTCTAAAGCAAAATAAAAAAACGCGGGACAAAAATCTCAACTAAGGTTCTCATAATTCATGCATGAAAGGGTTAATTCATTGTTAGTTATACTGGCAAGTCAGGAAGGAGGATGCCTTATGTAGCAGTTGTAGTACAGATGAGTCTCAACAATAAAATTAACAACAAAAATTTCAACTTTGCAGAAAAAACATTTTCAATCGGGAAAGTTTTTTACCTTTGTTTGAAAGACCTTCGACAAGCTTAACAAAAATGTCACACAGGCTGAGAAGAGACTGACTGACCTTTTACAGTGCATTTCTGTACAGAAGTAGATCTGGAAATCTTCAGCATTGTGAAGGACATACAGGAAGGCACTACGTTCATCAAACTTGGAGATGCTGAGGAGAAAGAGTTCAAAGTCGATTCAATAAACCCATGAAAACAGACCTGGCACAAAGAATGAACAAAGCCTTTCACAGCACTCATAACATCAGCCATTATGTGTCTTGTATTACATAAGAGATGTGTACAGTATTCATCTACATACAAAAGCCCAATTTGGCAGAAAAAAATTCACAAAATGACAAGAATTTTGGCATAAAAGACAGTTATACCCAATTAGTAACTAAATAGAAACTTGTATGTCTCAGGATATGTGTTCAGGTGGATTGTGAAGGCCATGACTGCAGAGCCAGACAACTGTGTTGCTGTATGTGTGGTCGTATTGTTGCTCTTAGAGCTGCTATTGTGTCCTGCTGACTGTCTGCAGGCTGAGTGGGCACAGAGAATGAGTCGTTCCCTAGCAACATGTGAGCACAGCCCTCCACGTCTCTGATCTGACACTGGATTCCTCTGAGGACCAAGGAAAAGGAGGCACAGACTAAGACATCACACAACTGGGATTTACTGACGTTTGTGCATCTTAGATTCTCATCAGAGCAATAATTGCATAGAATAAACATCCCCTAGTGTAACGGAAAGATTCACATTCATGTACTGTGTATTTTGTTTGTCTCTGTTTTGCTGTTTTTTCATGAAGCGTGAATGTATTTCTGGCGCATCCCATCATAGAACAAGAGTTTTCAAGTAACAGTTTGTTTGTGTTGACTCAACTGAATATATTAATGTGGCAAAGATTAGTTTCCTTCCAGACCTGATCTCTGTTCAAAATAGACTTAAAAGTACGCCAATAAGCAGCAAAAAAAACCAAAAACAAACTTATACTTATAAATAGGTTCAACTTGGTCCACCGGTGCTAGAGAACGGGTTGAAAAATGTTGATGAAATTCACAAAATGGAGAGATTAACATTTATGCTGAGGCTGTAAGCTGAATTTTATATAATAACACAAGGCAAATGGATTAGGTTCTTTAAATACAATTAATGGGTGGTTTGTCATATAGTCCTGTGAAATGCTATATAAACTCCCGCTCTAAAAATTCAATTAATTCAATAACTTGATGGCTATTTCATAACTGTAACTTTAATTATCATTACTATGAGATTGAGACTATTATCTGTTGCTGATTGTTGTTAGTTACATTCTTTCTGACAAAATGATAAACGACTAATAAAAACTAAGTGTAAAAAAAAAAAATGCCAACAATCCATAACATTCTGGCCACTGAGAGGAGAAGTGCTCATAATATTGATTGTTTCACTGGAATGGGTTCTTTCACTGAATAGAATACATTCAGCAGCAAAAGTGAACATTTAGTCCACAAAACTGAGGAGCAAAAATTAACAACGTAAGGAACCGAGTGACTTTGATAAACGGTCCATATTGTAACGGTGACGAGTGGGTCAGACCATCTCCACAGCTGCAGGTCTTGTTGGGTGTTCCTGGTCTGCAGTGGTTAGTATCGACCAAAAATAGACTAAGAAAGGACGTCCCAATCTCAGCTCCACTGATCATCTGTGGACGGTTCAAAAAAATCACGAGAAGAAAGAAAAAAACAGTTTGTTTGAGGTGCTCTTTGGAAAAAGGGATTATTAAAGTAGATAACTAACAGGAAGAGAACTCCAAGGCACTCTCTTTAAGCATTAAAATCAAGGTCTACACATGACCATGCTGTGAGAATAAAGGCATTTGAATGCTTAAAGAGAAAGCCTTGGAGTTTTCTTCCTGTGTGTCATCTGTGGAAGGTGTTGGACAAATAAATCTGATCCATGAAGGTCCACAGGGATCTGCTGCTAATGTCTTGGTCCAGATAACACAGCACACCTTCAGAGGTCTAGTGAAGTCTAGGCCTCGGGTCAGAGCTGTTTTTGTGGAAAAAAGGGAACCTACACAATATTAGGCAAGTGGTGATAATGTTCTGCTCCCATAGATGTTGGATTAGTTGAGATCCGGTTGTTCTTTAGATACTTTTGATAGGTACTAACCACTTTACAATGGAAATATGGAGATACATGGATGCAGGGTTTTGGACATCTCCCTTTTGTCCATTTTTGCTTTTTCTGACATGAACTTCAATGTCTAAATGTTCACATTAATTAATAATATGGAATGATGTACAGGAGGATTTTAAAGCTGCAGCTGAATCTCGTTTTGAACATTATCAGAGTAATTTCTTATTTTTTTTAATTAAGTGACTGATTTCTTGTTTTGCTCACATGATCTCTACTGTATTTCTTGCTCTTACATGTTATGTTATCTTCCTGGCCAGATAGAAGACTTTCAGACTTTTATCTGATTAAGTGGATTTACATATCCATACAGTGCACATAGTTTTACAACCAGTTATACTGTTATCACTGTTCATTCAGCTGCTGTTATCACATAGGTATTTGCGGTTGACTTGAGTGAGCACAAGCATGTTAAATATCTCAAAGCTGGTTTTTATCTATAGCTGGTGTTTGGAGCCCATATCAAAACTCTTCAGGGTGTGAAAATGAAACTGTTTAATGTTAAAGGCCCACCTCTCCTAAACTTGAATGGGTCTTTGTCTTTTTTTTTTTTTTTAATTAGGATCAAATTTAAAGTTTCCTGCCATGTGAGCAAACAAAAACACAAATGCAACATGAGGTGTAATAAATACAGTCCTGCTAATTTAACAGGTGTCTCAAGCCACAAATGCTTAGATCACCTCTTAAACTAAAATAATTCTATGTGATAAGCATGGTTTCTCTCCGAGTACTCCAGCTTCCTCCTACCACCTGAAGACATGCACTGATCATTTAATTGGTTAATCTAAATTGCCCATAGGTGTGAATGTGAGAGTGATTGGTTGTTTGTTTCTATGTCAGCCCTGTGATGAACTGGTGAACTGGGAGGATTATTCCTGCTGCTGCTGCTGTTTTGGGAGGTGAACAACAAGACATTCTTCAGTGTCCGAGTTTAGTGCTGATTAGATAACTTTAGGTAAGGCTTGTTAAGTTCAGGGGCTGAGGTAGAAGTGACAGCAAAAGTAGAGGATATTATGGTTAACACTATATGTTATGACATAAATCTAAACTAAACACGTTTCCAGTGTTGGGTCAGCAGTTTCTCCAGGTTAAATGACTCTCCACTGACAGTCTCCTCCTGTGGATAAAGGACTAGTGTGTTCTGGATTCACCTGTATGTCATTGTTAAAGGATGGAGAAATATATTATTTAAGTGTCTGAGCTTTCTTTCTTAGGTGGGATACTGCAAAATTGTAACTCGGGCAGCATTTGGCATTTTAGCAAAAATAATACTAGTACTAGATAGTTGATTGAGCTCTAGTTGCGGTAACACTGACTGTGACTTCTGTGATTTCCTCACTCTTAATTATGTGCATTCTGTCAAAATGAAAACACAATGTTGAGCCCTGTAAGCCATTGGAAATGCAGAGGAGAGGACTAAAAGCACTTTAGGTGGAGAGGTAGTCAGTAATGAAAACATAAAACTGAATAAACTGGATAGCCTCTTTATTGACACCATCCAGAATAATTTTTCTAGTGCAAATACAGACATATTGCTTGTGTTTGTTACCATTTAATTTTGTTAATAATTATATTGCTCTTAAGATTGTCAGTTTTAACATGTTTATACTGTGAATTAGCAGCAGACGTCTGTAAAAAAAAAAAAAAGTAGATGTTATGTTAATTTGCTATGTATTAATGTATATTTTGGACCTGGAGAAACAAGCTCAGCTGATAAAGACATCAAGTTGCATTAGAGCAAAGACTTGACTTCTCAGTTTTTCTGTTAGTGTTAGTGTAATTAGTGTGAAAAAATGTTTTAATCTGCTTCCATTTTTTATGCTAACAGTATTCCTATGAACATCTCCACAAACACATCACATCCTTGAAAGTTATAAAACGAAAACTGTGTGGCATTTAGCTGAATAAAATCTTTTCACTGGCTAACAGACCCTTCATTGGGTAAACATCTTCCTGTCACACTTGCAAGTTTCCACAAAAGACAGTTTTGCTGAAAAACTAAGACACTCGTGCAGTAACTGAAACCAAGAACACCTCAAATGATGATCTAGAAAATTATATAGTTGAATATACTAATATAGAAGTGACCTGGCAGCATATTTTAAAACAGGCATTTATCCATATTATTTTTGACTCAATTCATAATTGAGAACCAGCTTTTATTTGACTTTGATACCTACTATTAGAGACCTGGTTTGTATTTGAGCTATTTTTTTTTTTGTCAAAAGACCTTTGTACAATCCTGTCTGTGCTTGATTGCTGTGATATTTCATATATTCATGCCTTCCGTTCCACTTTCAACTTCTTGACAAACAAACAATGAAGCAGCATGTAAGTTGTTTATCTGTAAAACTCTTCTGCAACAGCTGACTAGTCTGTGTTAGTCACAAATGCTACTCACAATGTCAGATCACAAACAGCACAAACTGTCCCTCTTGGTCACAGTGACCTTGGAAAAAGTGCATTCAGATACTACGCTTCTCCTTTTCACGTAGAAATAATCCACACATTTGTCTAGTAGAACCATTAACAAAGCTTTTTCCTTCCAAGCCGCTGTGATGAATCCCCCACACTCTAGAGACAAGCATAAGGTCATTGAGACAAGACATCACTCATCCATAATGTGAGCCATTAAAGGCGGCAAACACTGACCTGACGCCTCGAACAGACGTGGCACTGAAGTTCCACTCATGGATCCCTTTGTTCTGCAGACACATCACACAAAACAACATCATTACAGCTTCTGGCAGATGCTCGGTTCATCACATTAGGTGTTAAATCAACGAGTCCACCGTAAAAACACTGTAAAAAAAAATGTTCATGCTTGATCTAAAGATAATTGAGGTTACAGTGCGATGGGAGGAGGAATCAATTTCAGGTGAGCAGACAATTTTATTTTTGAGCTGTGTAGGTAAAAAGAATTAAGTGCTACTGTGTGAGATATTAATCAATGGTACAGGTCACAATAAGGTCACAACAGGAAAAAAGAGCCATTATAACATCATCATTATTATTCAACTTTTACCTGGTTTTAGTCTTGTTATTTTCATGTGTCCCATACATCTTCAATAAATGGCCTAATATATTATATTTGTTGTGATTTTCCCGTAACTTGAAGAAAATGCTATTTAATAAACATTTCATTTTCAAGATTTTTTTTTACATTCAAGATATTGCATAGCAAATTTTTTTTTGCTTGCCTTTTTTTGTGGCTGAAAACATGGACAATAACTTTGTTGACTGATTTTATAGTTGTTCTTTTTATTT
>JAPTYQ010000017.1:9629099-9642421 GCA_029814465.1 Ostorhinchus cyanosoma | reverse complement strand
TGTTTTCTTTTCTGTCTGTTTTAGTCACATGATACACACAGGAGTCAGTACTTGATTGCATAACCATTGTTTTTGATGACTTTTGATGGTCTAATAATTGTTTCCATGACTGTATATACCATTTTTCATGATTATAAAGCCACTAACATTACCTTTATCTGTTTATTATGCCATTATCAACTTGTAAAATACAAACATTGCATTTAAATAGCATAGTATAATATCACCTCAATCTATATATTATGCCACTTGTATATCCACCTGTGTATGTCCATAATCTGTGCATTATGTCTCTACCATTTCAATACTGTATATTGCAATGTTTATTCATCTAGATAGTATATAATCCATACAGTATATTTATAGCACCCCAAAATCCATCCTGTATATTATGTGCATACTGTCTTCTGATTCCATGTTAAACTTACCTTGTATTTGTATAGGTGTAATAACAATAAAGTTGAATCTAATCTAAACTGATCAGGCAGATACTGGTCTATATAGTAAACACTGTCAATGAACTACACAGCTCTCAGCGCTCAAGCTATTCTCTAGTTCTCTAGTTACAAATAGACATTATATATAGCATCGTGCTTCTTCAAAGGATATGCAGCATGTGATTGAGTCAGATACCAGTGACGGCTGAACCTAAACCTCACCACTGTGTTCATTGGATTTCATTCTCCAGGAGACAAATGTAAAAAATCAAAGTGCACGTTTTCCACTGCCTCTAAACCTGAGTCACTATTCCTGGAGCCGAGCAGCCACATCGCCTTTGAAAATAAAACCAGCAACTGAGGCGGTTGTAAATGTTTTGTTTGTATAATTTTTTTTCTTTTCAAATGAATATTACCACACTTGTCAAAGGTGAGGGATGTGCTACGTAACAATAATAATTACAGCGAGTACAAATAGGAAGAATAAGATAAAACAAAGGTTGGTTCTGCTTAAAGACCTGTGAGATTATTTCAATTTAACTACAAATCATCCTTTTACAACTTCTTCTTCATCTGTGATTACTTTAGTGCTAAATATTCATGTCAGCCGACACTTTACCTGTTAGAAAACCGTGCATATGTTATGTTTCACCTTTAGACTTATGTTATCGCTCATTACTTTTGGGCCTTTCCCATGTTCAACCCCTTGTAGGAAGTTCTTCTTAGCAGGAATGGCTTTGAAAAGAGTTTTTGTTTGCTTCCTCATTTTCAGAAATGCTGCTTTGCTCACAGTGTTGATGAGGTCTCTCAACCTGGAAATGTCATCATTAGACATTCTTATTATTTATATTCTATTCTATGTATTACATTTCTGAATCCTTTAGGCTACAACTAGGAGTGATTCTGAAGTGCTATCTCCTAAATATTTAACACTAGGAGAAGATCCCAGTGTTTTTTTTTCATATTTTTCAAACAGAACAACAAAAGAAGTGATATTTAGCCTAATTTCTTCCCTTTGCAATTTTGTCCTTTGATCGGCATTACAACACTTTAAGAAAAAAGCACTCCTTAATTGCACTAATAGTTGGAAGAGTTTGGAATATATATAAACTTTGCAAACCATTCTGCCCCACGCTATTATTTTTTTTCATTATTAAATGAAATTACATTTTATGATATTTTGAGGTGCTAATGTTCACCACTGCACCACCATACTGCCCTTATTTTATTGTATTTTATTTAATTTTACTGTCTGAGCAGTTTCATTGAAGCGATTTCCAAGGTTTTGCTGTTTAATGTTTTTTTCAACACTCTCCAATCTTTTTCAACGCACTCTAGAAGATTGCAGTAAAATGTGCCAAAGCAGCAGCTGTTTTGGTGATGATGTTGAGTATCGTGTAATGGAAAATGCAATTTACTGAACTGGCAAACACAAAATGACATCTTTCATAACTTTACCACAAATTGTGACTTTCTTGGCTGTTAAAATTGTCCTTTAAATTGACAAACATATATGTAATGGCTGTTTTCTGAAGCTCTTTATGCTCTTTAGAGACCAAATTGGAGGAAGCAAGTGACATAGATTGAGAAAAAGCATCCAAATAGAAACATAAAACATTATTTCTTGATTTTGTCAGAGCAGTTGTATTTTAAAATCACAAATACATGTAATATACACAGAAAAACAAGCTTCCTGATTTCTGCTGTGTCTGACAGGCCTGTAGGGTGTAAGGTCTATGTTTGTGTGTTGCCCAGAGTTTTGTCTCTCAGGCCGATCTAAGCAGTATAAAAGAGAGAAGAGTAAAAAGAGAAGGGAGGCAAATAACCAGAGTTGCTTAGTTTTCTATTGTTCCACTCAATATTGTACTGATATTGTTATTGATTGGCTGGAGGCAGAAACTCACTGCCTAAGACTCGACAACCAGAAACGTCAGAAGCGCGGCAAAACCAGAGGAAAACATAAAATACAGGAAGAGGGTAGGGATTCAGCAGGTAAACACATAAAAACAGACAGAAGTAATGATTGAGAAGGGTTATTAGTAGTAGTTGCCGTCTATATATTGTGTTTTTTTGTGGGTTTTTTTAGGAAGATGATACATACGTTCCCTATAATGACATCAAAATATCAAAAGATGTAGTGGTTTTAACAGACTTCAAATAGCAACATAGTCTATAAAATGTCGTGATTCCCTTACATTATACTGAAAATCTCATGTTGTCATTATTTATTGCTATATGTATAATTATTTTACTGGTCTGACCCACTTGATGTTGGATTGGACTGAATATGGCCTAAAGGACTAAAGAAGCAGCATGTGTATGGAGAAGTAAATTACCTTTATAAAAATCCAACATATTAAGAAAAACGGTTAAAAGTGGATTAATTACAGCACCGATGGAAAGTGCAACCAAGAAACAGAGGCAAATCAAACATGCAGTGAGTAGAAATGTGTGAAAAATAAATACAGTGCTGACTCTGTATGCACTTACTGAGAGTTGGCCTGTGACACTTTGAGCAGCTGGATGAATCGGTCCAGCAGCGGCATGCAGATGGGCCCCAGCAGCATCTCGAAGCTGGGCTGCATCAGCTCGGTCAGGCCCTTCATCAGGCTGCTCTCACAGCAGTACACCTTATTGTGGGGGGTCACCATGTACGGGATGAAGGTGTAGTTGGCTGAGCAGGTCTGTTGGCAAGAGAGGCAGCGTTAAAAAGACAGAAATAAGAATATTTAAGCATCAGAGAACACCGTGGGTTTGCTGGGAAAGAGGCATCAGTGATATTTGAGCCAAATGTGGGTGTACCATTTGGGAAAAAACACATCACACTCTGTACTTCTTTATATATGAAGTCTGTTTTGAATAACTAATCACTTCAAGACTTCATTTTGGTGCAGTCCTGTATACAGTGGTGGCAAAAAGTTTTTGAAAACTTTATTTGTGATATATAGAATCACTTTTAAAGGGGTTATAGTTTGCTAAACCCACTTTTATTAGTCTTTGGTTCATTTATTTGTGTATATGGACCCCAATAGTTCATAAAGTTTGAATTTGAACCCTCCAGGTGCTGCAAAACTATCTTTATACACATTACAGCAAAAATCGAGTTGATTTCTACAACCCATTTTAATTCCTGGTTAATTTGTTACATTTTATAACTAGTTACGTCACATTTGCACATATAACGTCAACACTTCCGACAAACATATTCTCCGAGTACAACATAATTGTTTAACAACATAATTATTTATCAGCATTCGAGCCGATTACCTAAAATGTTCAGTTGTTGGTTGAACAAGACAGAGCAGCACAGTCAACAACCTGGAGGGGGTGGGGTGTGAAGTGGCTCATTTGCATTTAAAGGGCCAGCGCTCAAAATGACCTTTCTGGTGTCATTACTCAGAAAAAGGGTTGAAGATGGACCTATGGAGTTGAATTAATGAAGAATTCAGACCCAAGCGTAGCATTTACAGTTTATGTAGACCACAGGGAAATGTTTGAAAATGCATCATTCAATTTAAAAAAAAAAAAAAAGCAAAATATCACTCCTTTAAGTCACTGAACTCAAGTATTGTTCCATTCTCCAAACCCACATGCTCTGTTCTGCCTGTGCTCTGTTCCATCAAGGTCAAAACTGGATGTTTCAGCAAAATAATGAAACACATCCAAGGCATGTGATGGTGCAACTGTCAAGAATGTAGTTTTGCTATTTTTTTCTTGGTAGCAAAACACAAAACAAAAAAAAATATTTTGCACTTATTTCTGTGTGTCTGACGCTGCCACACCTTCTGAAATACAAAGAACATTTTTCAGCAAATATTTCACAATAATATTTGAGTGCAAAATTTGGAGGGTGTCTAAAAACTTTCTTCCACTCGTGTACATATGTAACTTAAGCAAACTATTTAACTTACACTCCTCATATTTGTTTTTATAGACATTGTATACAGAGGAAGCAGGTTGCCTGAAGGAAGTCGTTGCTGTTTCCCCTGTTTGGCAGAACTATAATAATGACACAAGGCGTCTGCTCTGATCTTTCTGCACAGACAATGGAGCGAATGTGTTGTAGTCTTCAGTGAAGCTTTCTGAGAAGAGAACAGCCGGGGGGGAAGCATCTGCACCAGCGATGACAGTCCCATTAGGAGCTGCTTTCATGCAACCGTGCCAACACTTACAAATGCCACTTATTCATGCAGTGCTGCGCTCAGGAAAACCAGCTCTAGCAGAAACAGAAGTTTCACCTGCTGCAGAGCTTTACCCTGTTATTTGCTGCAGCTGTGTTAACACTTTTGGCTTTAATTCTAGACATGTGTGTATTTTGTCTGTGGTTAAATGTGTGCTTATCTGAAGTGCACGTTATTCTGCACCGGTGGTCGTGACACTCCTGTTATAGCGAGTAAAGAAAGAGGAAGCACGTGCATGTGCTGTTTACAGACGGTGGAGAAAATGAAAGAGAGACAGGAAATCCACCACTGACATCCCCAAGAAAGCAACCGAGACGGGGCTGAAAACTGCACCAACTCCCATCGACAATCTCACTGATCTGGCTTTGAAAATAATACACTACACACAAGCAGACTGCGTCACATTACTGCGATTGATTTACAGATAGTGTTCTTTTCCTTACATGAACAATGTTAAAACGTTAATTTGGTTGTATTCCTTGCTTTATAAAAACACCTCATGATCTTGTAATAGAATAGTGTTAGACAAATGTACAGCTATTATTTCAAGACGTTTTTCATTGCTCATATTTTGGATAGTTTTCTTATTACAGCCAGGTGTAATAATCTCACTGCACTGGTTGATAAACCCACTTGTTTCACATCAAGTATTTATTTCCTCCCTTTAGACTTTTTCAGTGAAGGAGAGCTGTCAGATATTCACCAAAACACAATATGAGAGTGTCTCAAGATGCATCCTGAAGGCTTTAATATTCTATCCTGGGTTCAGCTTTTCAGCAGCCTCTTTCAGAAAACTCTGCTGCTGCTGCACTGCCAACGGAGAAAAAGGAAGTGAAAGGAAGGTGCGGCATTGAGGCACTGAAAGACATCCGCTGATAACTACTTCCTCCTGTGCAACGGCAGATCCTGACATGACATCACCAATTTCTGCAAAAAATAAACCCCCGTTTCTGTCACCAAACGAATCCTCCGACTATGTTTGGCTCGCCTCCGTGTGATTGTCAGTGGGATCACATGACAGGCTCGCTGTGACAGGCAAATGCATATTTCAAAGCGGCCGCAGGTCATTTGATGCTAACGCCGCATGCAGGTAACAAGTTTCTGAGCCGAGACACATGTGACAGCGCTCTGGTGAGTGTGACTGACAATGAGTTAGTCTTTCACCAAGTGACTCATTCAGTTTGTCCGTATGTCCATGTGCAGCTACAGATGACTTGTATTAGCCTGTACCAGCTCACCTGCGTAGACACAATGAACTGAAGCTGATGCAGCAACAGTTACAACTTTGAGATTTCTTTTTATTTACTCGTTCACTTTGGTTGTTGACTCAGTTTCATTGTATTTAGTTTAATGAATGCATGAGTAGTGTTATTTTATTTCAAGGAATTTTACTTGAGACAAAACAAGTTCAAATTCTGCAAATATGTGCAAGGGTGCTGCCAGGTATTTGATTTACCATAATAACCCGGGTTGCCACCAAATTTATGTGACTCTTCCACACTCATTTATCCAATCAGGAAGTAGCTGTGACTTTTTCTGCAACATTTTCGTTACATCAGTTGAATTCTGCAACTGCAGATTTACAGTCAACACAGTTAGTGGGTGGTTTACAGTGAGTGAATTTATACCGACTCAGAGGAAGCTGTGTGGAAGCAATTACAGTAATTGGATATAAAGCAACTACTGGTAATCGCCTGGATTTTCATGAGCATAGTGGGAAGTTAAATACACTTAGTTTAATACAATTAGTAATTGAGGCTTTTCTGACAAAGGATAAGGAGGCAAATAAATCACATTTATGCAAAGAGACAATTTATGTCACTGTCAAAACTTCTGGCCATGACTGTAAATTGTCACAAAACTTAAACAGACTAGTTTTTTTTTCTCATAAAAGGTTACTTTGTAGGAATAAGTGGTTCTCAAAAGACAAGAATGTTACAAAAATATGATGATTCTATAGAGTACATTGTATTAAGACTTTTAATTAAAGAAGCAACTAAATACTGAATACTTCCTCCGCCACTGACTGCAACTCTGTCTGCAGCACTTTCAAGCCTTTTCTTTTGCACTTCTCAAAACTAAAAGCACAGGTGTAAATTTGTGGTTTAATGGATATAAATAAGTGTCTGTGTTTGTCTGCTCTGACTGAACTTACAAATGTTAGTTTCATTAACCAAGCATCATCTTTGAAACTTAGAAATAAAATTAAAAGACACTAATACACCCCAGTTTTGAAGAAAGTGTAAAGTTGAAGTAGTTCAATTTAGCTTTTCTTGTGTGCTATTAGTTTTGTGTCTGCTATTAGTTTTGTGTCTATGTAAAACCTTGGTTGATTCATGTGATGAATGTCAGAGCTATCTTAAGGTTTATTTGCATATTTTATGCAAAACGTATGTCTACTGCATGTTGTATTTAAATAGCACTGAAACTCATTAAAACTGATCATTTTTAGGGTCGAAGAGGGGAAAAAGTAGGTGGAAAAATGAAAATACCACTTTTAAAAATTGTTAATTTAGATTACATAGAGCAGTACAGAGACTTAGACTCAGACGCACATCAGTTAAGTGGCTTCATACAAGCACGAAATAATAGAGATGAAGAAACAAGGGCACATATGGGAGATCAGTGAGTGCACACACTATCAAACTGTGATAATCAGCTTTCCACAGTGTCCGACATCAGGCCTTCCTTTCCACCCTGAAAACCACTTAACAGAACTAACCCTGCTTTCATCCATAACTATCAACATTTTAGCTTCTGCTTTAATTACTTGCTGCTGTTTTACCGCTGAATTACTTTACTACACAGTATGTTAATTGTCAAACATTTATTCCAGCCATTTTAGATCTATTAATTTTTTTGTCTTTTTAAAATCTGTTTTTAGTTTTGTAACACCGTAGGATATTATGAATCAGTTTGTTGTCTTCTCTGCAGGGTATTTTCAGACTTTCACCTGATATTTCTGAAGGTAAATGTGAGTCAGTTTTGAGATTTATCACAAACAGTAGGTGGTTCCAATGTATACAGGATTTCCTACAAATAAAGCAGCACCTTATTTGAATGCTGCACTTTTTTTTTTGCAGGTCAAACATTGAGATTGCTCAGTTTGCTTTTCTTTATGCAGATTGTGGCCATGCAGGCACAATATTTCATGAAACTGCTGCCATCTGTGAAAAACATCTTGAACCTCTCCTCATTTATATACAATAAAATATGTTTTCACTGTACATCCGACCAACCAGCCAACCAAACATTTTTCGCAGCTCCTAAACAAAGTAGGCTGCAAAAGAAAAACCCTTTATAACACCAAGTAGAGAAACATAAGGTGTTAGACTGTGTGCTCGCTGCAGTTTGCTTAAAAAAAAATCATATTCTTTGCACCACATAATATGTGTGATGTGTGAGCAATGGGTGAGTAATGTGTGAAAGGCAAAGGCAAGGGGAAAAAAGATTGCTTTGTGTACTTACAGTGTTCTTCTGGCAAATGATCTCCTGAAACAAGAGATAAAATAAATTCATTCAGTGATAGAACAAGAACAATTTCTTCAACAGGCAATTTTATCAAGACAAAACATACCACTTTGTTTAAAACATAAAAAACATGTTCGACATGTTGAAAGAGCAAGAAAATCTAACTATCATGTTTGATCTGGCTTATTTATGGTGGAAATGTACTTGACTGCTTTTCACTCGAAAAAAGAGTGTTTTTCCTCGTCAACAATGTCAGCTAATGTTCTTTTATTCCTCCATGGTCTGAAGCATTACAATATTTAGATTTTTTATCAAAAATGTTTGTCATTCAAGCAACATCATGTTCTCCTTCAATAAGAAACAGCTGGTGAGGTTAGATAATAAGTTTCGTTTTAATCACAATTACATTTTTTTCTGTATAAAAACAAAGGTCTGATATTGTTGCTTAAGTACTGTATGGACACTGCAAAATAGAGGTCTAAAAACAAGGTAAAAAACCCTAAATCTGAGGAAAAAGGTACTCAGAACAAGTGAAATTATCTGTCCATGCAGCAACATAATTTCACTTGACAAGATTCTTGAATTAAGCTGGTTAAATCTACAGATGTATGAACACTTAAAATAAGAAATTAATGCTAAATTATCTAACACTTTTACATCTAAGTTTTTCTTATCTTGGTAAAACCAAATAATATGCAGTCAAGGTTATTTCTGACAGTACAGCTAAAAAGTGTTGTGGCTATTTGACATGTATACTGAGATGTGGTGACATAAAATGTGTTTCTGGTTAAAAAAGAAAAAAACCTTACACATAAAACATGGCTGTGGACTGAAATGCTGTGCATATGGGTTGTGTATGTCTGTCCTTCCTATGTTTATGAATGTGAGATCTCACCTTGAGGGAATTTATTGAACACTAGAATGAACTGTTTATAATTTGATGATCAAAGGTCATGGTCACTGTGATTTCACAAAAGTTGTGTCCCTAATAGTATAATAACAAAATTCCACACAAACATTTGATTTAATACAGATACACTGTAGACCCAAGACTTAATGCGCTGCTAAAACACTGTTTTGCCTAGATTATATGTACAGTACTGTGAGTTCTCAATATCAACCTCTCAAGCTGTGAAAAAGTTTTATTCAGATTATCTTATTCATTACAAGGTCATTTTCCATTGTACTCCATTACTTCATTGCATTCTACAGTCAGGACATTGTTTAGCGTAGCATTGTTCTGAACAGAAATAAAAGACTATACATAATGTAATCACTGACCAATCAGAGGTCAACAAAGTCATGCAATTACAGCTATTTTCCCCAGGTTAGTGGAGGGACTTGCTGTTTTTTGTTGAATTTCACACAAATTCACACAAATTTAGCATCTAAGACAGGAACCCTCATATTAAAATGCATAGGTCCAGAAGAATTACTGCTTTTCGAAGCTAATATACTGGACAACCTTTCTCTACAGAGTTCAAGTTACGTGCTGCGTCTCAATCTTATAATATTAAAGAAAGCCTTGTATTTGACATGTGGTGATTACACAGATGTACCATTGAAGATGCATGTGAAGTTTATTCCTTCAATGTCACATTTATTATTTGACTGGGCACACATGGATGTAAAGCGCAACTTGAGCTTTCTTCACTAAAATGACAAAACACCTATTTTGACCCTCTCTGTCTAGGATGTGAGTGTCTCTGGCTGACATTTGGACTTCAGTAATAACACAAACAAGTGCGTCCCTTAAAAGCCATGGACAGACATCAGCGGTAGAGCAAAATAAAAAACCCATAATTCAGCAGGTAACCTGACAGATGCTGCTGAGGTTTGCAGCAACAACTGAAGATGCTACAGCTGTCCAAGTAATTGGTTTTCGATCCTGCAAACTGCCAGTAGTTGTGCAGTTTTGGGGCTTGTCTTTTAGCTTGTTCAGCAAGCCGAGCTGCAACTCACAGCATGAGTTGATGTTTTGCATGCATTAGCTTTACATTAGCAGAAACCTAATGTGGGTTGAGGTGCAGAGTCTGAGGCTTTTTTATAATATATATCAAGCTACTAGCAGGCATTGTCACAGCAAGAGAACAGCTGTGTTTGTCTTTATGCAAATACTATTCGCATGAAATGATCTGAAGACTGGCTATATTCACAGTATACTTCTCCAAAAATGTAAAAATATGTACTTTTCACCTGCTGGTACTGACATTTTCCTCAAGGAGAAGAAACTGAATTATTTATACATTCATAACCTCTAAACCTCCGTCTGAGCTATTGATCATTTTAAATAAATACAAAAAGGAATCCCAAGGAAAAGACGACACGTTTTCATTTTAATCTCTCATGAATAAATTATATTTGCCTGTACAGTGCGACTATTTTTACTGGTGCTGTGAAAAGAAGCATGACTGGCACCGGTACAGTGAGCACACAATGGCTGCTTCAAGTCTCTGTGTTTTAAAAAGAGCTCAAGTATTTAAAGAAAACCCCTGCTTTTAAAACAGTACCCTGTGAAACAGCCTGATAGAGATCAGAGGAAACCGCCTGAGGAAAGTGGTCTTTTGAGGCTGGGCGAAGAGCAGCGAGCCAGGCGGGCGGGCACCATGGCCAACCACAGAGCACGGGAAAGCCTCAAAGGATCACGTGTGCATTGAAACAGGAAACAACTTTAACTTAAGCAATTTTCTCAACATTAAAACAGAAATAACAGGGTTGTGAATGTGCTTTTTTGTGTCACTTCTATCTCGACCCCACGAGTTTCACCGTATGTGGACTACACTACTGTGTGGGCGCCATCAGACCGCTACGACCACACCAAATAAAGGCTCTGCTGTTCTGCCACTACATGTCGCCTACGGCAGGGATTTTTATGTGTGCCAGCCAAGATGTCAGATTGTGTGAACTACATCTTGTCTGGGGCTGTAATTCTCAGGAAAACGTTCTCAGCTAAAATGTGTCTAACGTCATAATGTAAGTGTTCAGTTGTGTAATAATCAAAACATTAGGTAAGTGTGTTCAACAAGACTGAAAAATTTGAGGTGAGACTGTAAAAGGAGCCTGTTCTGCTGTTGGAACTGAGTTGGCTAGTAGCTTTTGTTTCTTGCAAGGATTATGTAAAAAAAAAAAAAAAAAATACACAGATTTTCGTGAAAACAAGCTAAAGAATGGACCCATAAATAAATCAAATGGTGCTGAGCTTTTAAATTTGCTGAATATGTCTTTTTTTCCACAGTAGATATTTTTTACATTATTCAGACATGTTTCATATTCTATCATCTCTGCCAAAGACATAATGTAATAACCAACATCAATTTTCTGATAATACACAACACCAATTTTCAGGTAACTGTGTATAAAGGGAAGGCCTTTACATGTTGGAGCAAACGCATAAAAATGTAGAGGCTAGAATACGATTATACTTTAACAAAATGTCCATTCTCCTTCAAGTTTGTTATTTAGATGCAACTTGGACCCATGCACTTCATTTTGAGGTCAAATTGGGGCCAAATTTGGCATTCGGCAACGGTGTCAACACAATTACTTGTCACCAAATTGTCCGATCTCCTTCATGTTTGGTATTTAGGTGCCAGATCAAATCAGGGTTGACGCCACAAATTAGGACAGAACTGTTGACCCACATTTTTCAGATCTTTTGGGGTCAGTGCATGGTCACTAGAGCAGAGAGAAGAAGCTACAACAGATGAAGTGACAGAATAGTGATAATGGTAGGGGAGTATGAACCAACGGTGGTGTAGATGCTGGGAAAACCTCATTATCCAAACTCCAAAGGGGTCATTACATCATCCAACATTGGTCTTGTCTTTTACTTAGAGAGCTCCGAACTAACTTTCAGCACTTTTTACACAATAATATATGTTTGTTTTAACATACTCCTGGCATCCATGTCATTCTAGCAGAGCTTTGGAAATACTGCAGACCCTGTTTTAGTTCGGGGGACTGAGACTTTTAGAATCCATTACTTAAGACATTCAGATCCTTCTCCAAGCATTATTCACATGACCTTTAATCAAACAAAACTAGACGTTATCCTTGACACTACTATTTCAACATAGAAATTGAACTACGTACAATTCTGTTCTGTTCCTTTCGAACCTTAACCAACATAATTTTGTATCTAAATCTAACCAGACCTTAGCCCTTGCATTGTCAGACCCTAAATGTATAGTGTAGACAGTATGTTTTTATGTTTTCTGTGTTTTTTTGTGTCCTCTCTCCTGCTTGCCTATATTGTTGATAACCCAAACACGGATATGGGTTTTATGAGAAGGTGTGGACAAAAGACATTGTGTCGAGGTTGTATAACAGGGGAATACAGTGTGTGTGGTACATCTGTACTTCTGCTTGTTGTTTTCTAGTGGGATATAACTCTCCTCTGCAGGTTACTGTCAGTTAGTGGTGATTTATATGGTATATTAACCTCCTGGCTGTGAAAACTCATAATCTTTCCTGGGTGAAATGTGTTTGTAGTTCACATAAGCACTGCACATCTTGTTAATTTCACAAGAGAAGAAGAAAAGAAGAGTCACCAACTAAACTCCAAACAAAAAAAGTGTGAATCGAATGTTAAAAACAGACATGAAACAAAGCAGAAAACAGATTAATCAACACAAATCCAGCAGATTATCACTTTGAAAACTGTTTTAGCCCGGAGTCCTATCTTTCTTTCATGCAGAACTAAATGAGGCCACAGCTCATTTCCTTTCTCAAAATGCTTGACAAATTCATCTCCCTCTATCAAATTATTGATGCATTTCAGTTTGGGCAAGTAAATTATATTCCCGTAAATCTGTTTCCCCCCCGCCTCCTCCTAAAAATACCCTTTAATCACCACTTATGAGACTGAAGTGATTGGTATTGTCAGTGTTTGGTAACGTGTCCTGCTTTCTGCCGGTGTTACCTGCAGAGACTGGAGGGAGTCAGAGTTAGTGTCGCAGTAAAGGATGATGTTGTTGGCCATGCTGAAGCTCTCCCGGACTCCCAGATGGTAGAAGAGGGAGGGCTGGCGGAAAGCGTCTGTCATCTCCACCACAGCTATGTCTGCAGGAGAAGACAGGTAAAGGTGTTATACTAGGTGTCAGGGTGGCTCTGAGCAAAGAGCAACACAAACAGCTGGCAGGATTTATGATTTACTCCCAAACAAACAATGCATACAGAATAGAATAGAATAGAATAGAATAGAATAGAATAGAATAGAATAGAATAGAATAGA
>JAPTYQ010000017.1:9553453-9563629 GCA_029814465.1 Ostorhinchus cyanosoma | reverse complement strand
TTTCCTTTCCTTTCCTTTCCTTTCCTTTCCTTTCCTTTCCTTTCCTTTCCTTTCCTTTCCTTTCCCTCTTTCTTTACAGTTTTATCCTTGTTTCTTATTTTTTATCATTTCCTCTTGCTTCATCAAATCCTCTCTGCGACTTTTCTTCCTCCCTTTTTCTTTTTTATTTTACTTTCTTTGTTTCTATTTGTCTGTTTCCTTTCATTTCCGCTTCTCATTTCTTCTTTCCTCTTCCTCATTTCCCTCTCATCCTCTTGTCTCTACCTCTCTTTCACTTCTCCTCTCCTCTTCCTTGCCAAGCCATAACTGGAGGGATGATGGGCCATAATTCACCGGGATCCAAGCCACCCCAGACATGCTCACATTAATTGGATGTCCATATTAAATGGAAAATGAGAGCGGCAGTGAGGGAAAAAGTGAGTGACTGACTCTCTTGGCTGCTATTGACCTATGAGGAAGAGACGCTGCCCTTTTCTCCAGCGCTCTCCCTCGCCCAGTTTTCTCTGCTCCCGTCAGCGTGATGGATCTCAAAGCATTCATTTTCTGACCCCTCACCTGGAAGCAGATTAAGCGCTCTGATTCAATAGGGCCGTTAATGGGGGCGCCAAAAGTTTATGAGGATTTCTGGAAAAGGCCAGGGAAATTAGATTGTAAGCTAACAGATTTATTGCTCTGTTTCAACACATTGTAAAAAGATTATAGGACCTCGAGGCAGGTTGGAGGGACCGAGGGGCCGCGGCGTGTCTCTCGGTGTGAAGGAGAGGTATAGGAGAGAGTCCTGCTTTCACATTTCCAGCTATTCTACACTGACAGGGCAAAGACAAGCATGTCAGTCAGCAGAGGAAAAGCACACTCCACCGTAACCTTAAGGACAGATGTTTAGACAGCATGCTTTACCTTTACAAAAGCTGCTGGAGGTGATGTGATATGGGGCGTTGTTGTCTTTAACATCACTCTGGTCTGTCAGTTCTTTCACAGCTTTTCACATGCAGTGGTAGCATAGAATCACTGTGTTGTATAACCATGTTGCAACACACTTACAAGAATAAAACATGCTTTTGCACCATTTCATCAAATATGTATCACCGTTGTTGAATTCCAAACATTTACACTGTAAAAAGAGTTATTGTCAGAATGTTTTAATGCATGATGTATTAAATGTAGATTTATATTTTCGAGCTATAGGCTAATTAAAACTAGTCTTAAAAATCTTCTAAATGAACAATAATGCTTTATTTTTTTTTCAATGCTTTTTTTTATAGATAAAGTTGCATGAGGTACTTATCCAGTCAGTTTTCAGTAAATCAGTAAATTGTGGTGTAAAATTACGTGAGAACTACCAGAAGTTAAGGTGAATTTAAGCAATGTACTGCTGTAGTTTTATTCACCTTGAAAATTCCCACCTAAAAAAATCAATATCTGTTTAAATGTACTCCATATTTCAAATATTTTCACTGCTTTATCTCACGGTCAGACAGCATTTTCCAGCAGAGAACTATTGATTTGTTTTTTTTGGGTGAGCCTTCTGAATATTCATCTGCCTGTACTGTCTGAAGTGTGACAAAGGGCCAAAGAGCTCCCCCCACTGGTGGATTAGTCCACTGTGAGTAGTTAACCCTGCTATATAATGTGTGATTTTTCAGATTTGCAAAAGAAAATCAAGGAAGAATGGAGAAATAAGAGTGAGGAATGCAGATTTTCAAAGTGGGATTGTATTTGTAGTTGTTGTATAGTTGTCTGTAGAAGGCAGAAGTCTGCACATGCCCAGTTTAGTACACACTATCAGCATGTCGGAAACTTCCCACAAATGACCAAAAAAACATGTATGCAACCTTTAAAGATCTAATTTTTTTTTTTTGTCACGGTCATTTCGTCTTGCCTCTAGTGAAAGCTTTTATATCAAAAGACCATTAGAGGAACATTGAAATAATCCCTGAATCTGTAATCAAAGTTTTCAGAGGCGCGGAATCAATTGTATTGAAAAAGGTTCACTGTTTTGAAGCAGTCAAATCCAAATGTTATTTTCTGCAGGGCAGTCCTTGGTAAATATGAGCTCTGTTGTGAAACTCTGAGGCAGATAGAAAAGAACATCCTGTGTTTAAAACCACAGCCATCTCTCTGGTGATGTTCAATGTTATGCAACTAAACCTTGTCTGGGATGGTCATGGCTTTTGTTGTGGTGAAACGAGGCGTCAATACATCTTGCCTCCATACTTCAGCTTTGAGTTAATACAGTGTTGAGTTTTATGCTTTGCGAGTAAAATCACTGTGCCAGTTTTTTAAAGTGTGTTAAGAGTGCTAAGGCTAGTGTGGACAGCAGTTACATGGAATGCTTCTCATTTATGTTTGAAGTTTGTGCGGGGCTGCAACCAACCGCAGATATAACTTCTTCGCTGGTGCACATCCACAGGCGATAATACACATATAGCAAGAAATACAGCACAGTGAGTTTGTAACTGAAGTGTCAGCTAAAAGACTGCTGAAAAAGTCTGCCCTGTCTGCTTACATGTACTAAATTTTCATCCAACGTTCACGGCCTAAAAAGGCTTCAGCTGGAAATGTTACCTGCTAAGGAAAAATAGTTTTTATGACGTCTGTAATGATGAGCTGCGACACCAACACTAACAGATTTCCTGTGTGTTCAGTAATCGACTCAGGAGTAATGTAAAATTCTGTCATGCTTGTTAGTTTGGGTGTTGATGGGGGACCTACATGCATGGCTCAGAGTTAAGATTTACTCACCACAGCTGAACTCTCTCTGTGGGCTGAGCTGCAGAGTTTGGATTTAACCCTCTGATGTCTGCTGTTCGGTTGCACACCAGCGCCTCGGGAACTTTTTCTGTAGTAAATTAATTTACATTTGGAGGATTTTCTAAAGATGCTGGCTTCCTGTGGAGCCAGCGAGATCAAAGTGTCTCATTCTGTGTGTTTGATGATGTTTGATGTTTGCTTTGAGTTTGAATGTTGCTGACTTTTTGCTGTCTTTTTCTCTGCACAGCGGGAGGTGCTCTTTCCTGCGCTTGCTTTCTGCCCTTCCTTGCCCAAATTCGGTAAGTTGCATTTTACTTTTTTCCGGCTCTTATTCTGATTCCCTTTGCTGACGTATTCTTAATCACCTCATATCTATTCAACAAACATTTGACGGAAAATGATGCAGGATGAGGCCAAGTTCAGTTTTAGCTCAAAGGAGTGCAGAACATATAGATCAGTAAAAAAACTGCCTCAACTCTTTCTGTCTGTTTTTACAACTTTTTAACCCTTAACAGTCCGTCTTTGAGCACACATTACACGACTACATTCTACCTGCGCCTAAGTAACACTTCATCTGTGCTTTGTTGAAACTCTTCCTTGAGTTTTTCTGTGGTAATTCATCATTCATACTTGTTGTGTTAACTTTTGTACCCTCTTTACCTAAAGTGGGTAAAAGGTAGGTCTGTCACAATTATCACACAGTTCCTGAATGGCAACCATTGGAGCTGCCTGCGATCATTTTGCATAATTGTAGAATAATTTACATCCACCTACATAAAAACAGCAGGATGAACCTAAGAGAAATGTCATTTCCATCTCCATTTCAATGCCTCTTTCCGCTGTTTGAGGTTTGACCGTTGTCCTTTTAAAGACATTATCTTGTCATGTCCCTTTCTTCTACTGCAGCTTAATGGCACCTGAATAGAGAATTGGCTCCAACAATGCACTTCTATTACTCAGCTGTTCACATTTCAATGAACATATGTTGACTTTAACATTATAGTTTGTCAGCTGGTTTTATTTCTAAAGCTTAGAAGGCAGACAAATGTCATTTTCATTTGCGTTCCAATACTTAATTTTTGTAACTGGTTCGTCTTTCTAATAAAGTGTTTCTACATTATAAAACTGTTTGTAGCCTGGCACTGTAATATGTAAAATTTTGAAAAAATCTCATTCACCAGCTATTTAAGGTAAATAATCAACTAAAATTTCATCATTGTAACAGCCTTAGAAATTTTTTTTAATTTATTTTTTTTTACTATTTCACAATAGTTTTTGTCGTTAGCAACCTCTTTTATCTCATGGTTCATTATAAGAAGTAGCTGGTTGGTGAACAGTTTAGTGACTTGGCTTGACTGCAGTAAATTTTACAAAAGTTTATTTGATTATGGTTTTGTCGCCGATGGAAATCCTGGATGGTAAATACTACTGCATTTCTTACATTTTTGTGCCTCTTTTGTCCTCTCTGTAATATTTTACAAGTGATTTTGAACATAGCAGCCATGTTATGCTACATCTTCTGTTTTTTTTGTAAGTGTATTCACAAATATGCTGTATATAGATTCTTATCTTCCTCTCTTTTTACTTTATAACAACAGAATATATTGTATTGTATGTACTTAATCATTGTTTATTGTCATGGCGGTGACTTCAGTGGTAAATGGTTTGATTTTGTCTTTTTATTGTGTGCTTGAAGAACCTACTACATACATACATTACGTGCAGGAAATGAGGGAGAAAAATGAGGGGTAAAATGAATATGTTTTCCCCAGTTACTGACAGCTGTAGATACCGACTCAGAACGGTGTTTTTAGGGAATCCATGTTTTCTTTTCTGTCTGTTTTAGTCACATGACACACACGAGTTAGTACTTGATTGCATAACCATTGTTTTTGATTACTTTTGATGGTCTAATAATTTGCATATCACAGGTAACATAGGTCAATACAAGAGAACAATGAGTAGAAGTAAAATGAGAGAGTTCACCATAGTTCATGTAAATAATTGTTGCTGCAATTTATGATATAGATATATACATATAAAACAGAAAGTGTACAGACAAATGTTACGTCTGGTGGACAACATATGATATGAAGGGAGTTGTGATGTGACTGTGTATGTGATGGGGAAAAAAAGTAGCTTATGTTTTGTATGTCAGGATGAACGACCTGATGGAAATGAGTCTGTGTGATTGCTGTGAAATCTGCCTTTTATTGCCTGTTCATTCAAATTCCATTAATGCAAAGGATGTGTGAGTCTGTTTATGTGTGTTTTCGCAGATGGATGCAGAGGAGTTAGTATGCAAACAATTACTAGAATCCCCCCTGACTCTTCATACATATATGACTCCTCCAGGCAACGGAGGGGCCCGTTGGCACTTTGTGAGACCTCTACGCCCCCTCTTTTTATGTGTGTATGTGCGTGGGTGTGTGTGTGTGTGGATGGATGCTATTGTTGTTAATCTGATTTGGTTAAAAGTCCCCCGGGCACACATAAAGCACAACCTCCTCACCTTTAACCTCTGCGTCCTCATGCTCTTTCCTTTTCTCAAAGATAATAATCCCCAACCATTTTGCCCATTTCAAAAGGCTAATCAGTTTAAATACTTTGTACACACATTATATTTTAGGTCTCTGATGGGTGGAAAAATAAGCTCAGTGTGCCAACATTTCCTACTCTTGTTGGATTTTTTTTCTGCAATTGTGTATTGCATGGGTATTTTAGGTCAGTCAGCTCTCTGGATTGTTTTAATTATTTCACGATGGTCACACATGCAGTTTGGTAACATCAAGTTAATGAAGCAATGAGTATCTAAAGTGTTTTGACCTTTTAAAAAATATACTCAAACTCTCAAAAATGGTTTTGTAAGCGTTATTGCTACATATATAATACATATTCACCATCCAATCCTTCAAGTAGAAAGTGAAGGTGAGGTTTAATAGTCACAGAGAAGTTTTTTGTCCTGTTTTTGGTTACATTTAAGCAACAACATATTAAGTAAAGGAAAAATTGTGCTTTGGGATAAATATCCCAAACATTTCTTCTTTCTTCTATATTTAAACGAGTGAAAATTTGAAGCTTATCAACATAATGTTAAGCAAGACAAATAAATAGCAATTTTTATTCATCCCAAAGGAGGTTTTTGCATTAGAAAACAAGTTAAGAGTACAAACAATAAAATAATCAATATACAGTAACAATATGAGTATAATAGGAAACATATAGGCATGCCACTAATGATTATTTTCATTGTCTGTTAATCTTTTGATCTTTGTTTAAGGGTATAGTTTAATAAATAGAATGTCAGAAAATTAGATCGGTGTTTCCCTAAACCCCAGGTGGTGTTGTCAAATGTCTCCTTAAAACAGGAAAAAGTGGAAAATATTCACATTCAAGAAGCTGCTATTTTGACTCTAAATTAATTAAGCACATTATTTGATTTCCATTAGCGATTAATTAAATAGTTGACAACTGATGGATTAATAGGATAATGTTTGCATAAGTAAACTAAGATAGATAGTGTTAGTGCACATGCTGATGTTAGCATTCTAAGGGTTGGTGTTTGAGCTGCTCTTCCTTTGGGGGTGGGGGTTATACAGATTGATGGTAGAAAAGACCTCCTGTAGCGCTGTACTGCTGCTCGGTGGTCTCACTCTATGGCTGTAGGTGCTCTGATATGACTCCAGCGTGGCGTAAAGGGGATGAGAACCACTGCAACAACATAAAACTACAATCTCCACTTTTCCTAAGGGCTCTGCTACAGAGGGGAGATGTCTCCCTCCTGGCTGTAGCACCACTGCAGTAATATAAACATGCAATCATAGGTTTTTAAACACACCGCATGTAATTTCTGCCTCTAGCAGTCTCTCAATCAAAACAGTAGTAAAAGATTGAATAGATGCTTATATCATGAAGTGGTGTGAGATCACAGGACTTGTTATTTTCATTAGCATTGCCACTTATAGTCCATCTGATGTGACTGAAGCATGGAACCATAATTATAGACAGGGTCATTTATTAAAATTTGATTTTACATTTATATTTTGTTGTGTCTAATAAAGAGGAATGAAGAGATGTTAAGGGGATTAGATGGTGCTAACAACTTGTGGCTCTCTGAGCAAAGATGACCTGAAGAGTCTTTTGCAGAATATTAATTAATAGAGTTTTTCAGTTAATACACATAACTTGAGCTATACTGTGTTTAAAAAATGGTTTATAGCAAACACAAAGAACCTAGTAAATTTGAAATAGAAATATGTTTCAGTGACACATTAATGTCCAATGCACATGGAAAGTTGCATAACAGTGGTGCAAATGTAATGCAGTCCCTGGTTCCACAGCGTTGGCTCGTTGTCACACTGTGGATGATGTTTTATTCCTTTGCTTTAGAGTCTGTTGTCTTATCATCTGACAGGAAGACTGATGGCTTGTATCAGCTGTTGCTGACATATGTTTAACATGCACTTTGAGAGTTGTAGACATTTGACGTCAGCTATGTAGACATTTCTCTGAGCGGAGCAGACACGTCGGTCTTGTTGGTTTAGCCTCATTATCTGACATCGCACATCTTCCCATGTCAAATGAGTGTTTGTGTGTTTACCCCTCGCTTCTTTTCTCTCCACTATCTGAACTGTGATATTCAGCTGACCTCAAAGCTAACAAACGCCCAGTTTTTCGTTTTTCTTCCCCTTTTCTCTCCCTCCCGCACCCATCTCACCCTCTGCCTCCCCCTCTCTTCTACCTGGGGCAAAGTCTTATGTAAAACACATTTATTTTTAATGGATTTTTTAATGAATTTTTTAGCTGCCTATTAATAATGCCATTAGTGGTGGCAGAGCGGCGTCAGACAGCAGCCTGGCCTGCTAATCCTGCCCCCCAGCCCTGGCAAACGCAACTAATCCAGGCCCCTGCTTCGCCTCCAAGTAGGCCTCACACGCACAAACACACAGAAATATGCAAACACATACTGTATGTAAAGCACACACACACACACACACACACACACACACACACACACACACACACACACACACACACACACACACACACACACGAGGGCGGTGGTTAATCCTCATGGTGTGTTCAAACACTCTGCTTCACCATTAGTTCTTTCTCACTGTCGTTTCACCTCCTTTGCCTCCCTCCTTCTTCCTCCTCTTTGCTCACCAGTCCTCCTTTTCCTTTAATCCATCTGTCATTCCCTCTCTCCTCCCTTTCTCATTCATGTCCTCCCTTCTCTCCTTCGCCTCCTACCTTATTCCTCCCTTGTCCCTCTTTCAAGCGCTCCCCTCCCCTTCCATCTTGACCTCCTCCCTCATTTCTTTTTCTTCGCCTTCGCCTCCCTCCTCAACCGCCTTTCTTCTTCTTCTCCCCTGGGCACCCAGCAGGCCTGGCCTTGGTGCTCGACTCCTCATGGAGACTCGTTACCTGGGGCCTTGAGTGCAAGTACACACATAAACACACACCCACACACACATCTTCGGATGCTACAAAAAGTCAGTGCAGAGCAGGGAAACAGCGAGCTGCTTAAAGCCTTAATAGAATTTGAGCTGGGCTCAGAGAGCGCTGGAGAAAAGGTGTTAATTACTGCTGGTTTTAATGCTAATTAAATGTTTCAATTAATGCTGTGTTTGTTGCCAAAATGTGTGTGAGTAATTGACGAACGGCAATAAGGTGTGTGAAGGCATTAAAGAAAGAGACAAAGAAAGACAGAGGGAGCTCTACCTCCTAGATGTGCCAGAGCCTGGAGCAGTGCAGCATGGGAAATTTCATTCATGAGGTGGAAAAAAGAGCTGGAACAGATTCAATACAGCTGTTTTCCATAAAACCGTTCATAGCCTCCATCAAATATAGTGTTTCTGTCTGGCTTCTGCTGGTGGATTATTGGTGTGGACTGTGTACTGGACTAAAGGCAAACTGGATTTTTGACAGCAGAACAATCTAAACATGCAGACGGCATAACATTGTTTCAGCAACTGAGTAAACATGACAGTAAAAAAGACACAAATGTCTACTTAGATTACATATTGAACATTTGACTTACGGATACCCTCATTGTTTTTGTTTTAACATGATTAAATGACCCCTTGCAAAGGAAAATATTCTATAGTAAAAACTGCCCTCCCTCATTTCTCATATTTTGCAGTAAAGACAACAGTGTAGAGAATAGGACAGTACTAAACATACAATATGAAAAGCTGCACAAAAAAAATCTGTATTCATTCTACATCTTGATTAGCAATTAATCCACTAGTTTGTCTCAGAATGGCAGCAATTTGGATAATTGATTCTTCAGTTCATTCATAAATAGAGGGATTTTTCTGTAAGTTCTAGCTGTGAATATGAAGGTTTTCTCCATTATTGTCTTATGAGAGTAAAGTACAGAGAAAACTTTGAATACGTCATTGAACTATTAATCATTTATCTGGGTTTTTCGTGATTCCATCTATTTTTATGAAGAATTTAATGGTCACTGATTTGCCTTTGTATTATGTTATTGCCCTTATGTTTACAAATATTGCTGTTTCTGTAAATGATGCCTTGACTTCAGTATATTTAGAAATTAAAATAAAGGTTGAATAGCTAAAATGAGGATAGTAGGATTTTCCCTTAAGGCTTAGATGTTACACTTCAGCATTTTTGTGGAGCAATTTAAGCCGAATGAATGCCAGAATGCTTGTAGCCTATTGGTTGTGTAATGTAACCAACAACTTTATTTCACGAATATGGAGTTATGGTCCAAATTAAGAGAGAAGAGGCATGAATTGAAATGATTTTAAATCCCCACCCCATAGAACCCAGACAGAGCCTAGACCTGAGTGAAAAACCTGGAGAGTGAAATCAGCATTAAAGTTAATAAATATGAGTAAATGGTAGTCACGTGACAGTTTTTGTTAAAGTTGCTGGTAATAATAAATTAAGAAACACTCTGTTGTGCTGAAATCACAGACAATGCTGAAAACAATGCACAAATAAACGCTGTTTCTTTTCTTCTGTCAGCATGGAGTCGGCTGCTGTTTCATCTCCATGTTGTCAGTGTATTGAGACCACAGGTGTGTGTGTTTGTGTGTGTGTTGCCCCTACGGTGATGCAGTGCAGACACAGACAGTCCATCACGCTGAATTATAACCTTACTGAGGAGTCAGTGACGCACCCACAACTGCTTTGTGTTCACTTTGTACACTCACAGTGTGCTGGTGTTTTTGCTTGGCTATACTCTTACGAGTGCATTGTGTGTGTGTGTGTGTGTACACTTGTGTATATGTGTGTCACACTTGCTGCACGCTGATATGAATTCCATCTGACTTGGTATGCAAATCAAAAGACTGTAGGTAGGGTAGTGTTAATCGCCCGGTGGCTTTTTGGGCAGTGAGTGTGTTTTGTGTGTGTGTGTGTGTGTGTGTGTGTGTGTGTGTGTGTGTGTGT
>JAPTYQ010000017.1:9542081-9552081 GCA_029814465.1 Ostorhinchus cyanosoma | reverse complement strand
ATTTATGATATAATGACCAAATATTTAGAGCAGCCAACCCTTTGCAGAAATGGGATAGTAAGAGTGACTATTAAATGCTATATAATTTTAATCATATCTTACAACATAGTAGTTGCTGTGTAAATTTATGGCTGCAAATAACCATTATTGTACTCAGTCACATTTGTAGAGTATTGTTGTGTTCAGAATTATTGCGTTCTGTCATGTTTTTTCAACTCCTTGTATTGCACGCATAGAATTTTTCTGTCTGTATCCCTGGATGTGTGATGTATAATGTAAGGCACTAAAAGAACCAAAATTATTGCAGTGAAAAGTGTAATTTGCAACACAACAATATCAATAATTGAGCATAATAGGAAATGATTGATGTTTTTTCCTGTTGTCACACATGTTGTTGGTTCAGTGTCTACTTGAGAAAGTTGCTAATTGCATTGCCAATATCACATGACTTCTGCACGCATGATATTTGTTCATTTCACCTGGACTCAGCAAAGTCTTACATTTCCAAACACCATTTTCTGTATCACTAAGGTTCCACACAAACTAAATTTCTGTGTTAGTGCATATGTGTGGAGATGACGTTGAAGATATGGCTGCATGCTGTGCCAAAACCGAGCTAAATCGATGCAAGTTCAGCTGATATCATCATGGTAAAAACAGCATTAGTAGTGTAACAGGATGCTTGCGCAGGTCTTGAAAGTCTTAAAAAGTATTGAATTTTGAAACATTGCTTTCCAGACCTTGAAAAGTCTGAAATTTTGTGTGAAAGTTTTTGTCATTGTCGATTTTAGAGTATGCACAAAGGCACATAATGTTGTAAGATAAGAAATGAATGAGGAAACTTATAAAAGCTTGATATGATTTCACTAATCGATCTGTAGTGGAATGATTCTAGTGAAACTTGTGTGATTTCCATGCACTTTTGTGATTTTCATATGTTTTGAAAATGTTTCTGTCAGAAAAACTTAGTTTATTGTAAATTATTTATTCATCCATTTATTAAATTAATTTTAGTACTACACACAACAGGTTCAGTCTCAACTAAAAAAGTAGGTACGTAAGTATAAAGGTACAGTCGCGGAAAAAATTATTAGACCACTCCTGTTTGCTTCAATATCTTGTTCATTTTAATGCCTGGTACAACTAAAGGTAGATTTGTTAGGACAAATATAGTGATGGCAACAAAAATAGCTCATAAGAGTTTAAGTGCTGATTTCTAGGCATTTTCCATGGTTTTCTTGATAAAATCACTTAAGTTCTTCCATCAATAGCTATGTCATTCTGCTGACAAAAGTAGTGCTTTTAGGGATTCCATGTTTTCTTTTCTGTCTGTTTTAGTCACATGATACACACATGAGTTAGTGCTTGATTGCATAACCATTGTTTTTAATGACTTTTGATGGTCTAATAATTGTTTCTGTGATTGTACATACAGTCAAGGTCTTGGGGGAAAAAATAGCAGTTTTGAAGAAGGTTGGAAAAAGTCTGGTAATTTTTAATTGGATAAAGAGCAAACACCCTGTGGAAGTATTTGACACAGAGCATTTTGATTGTAGAGCAGAGATGTGGACAAAAAACTATCACCAAAATGTGACTGAAAAATACCCAGTACTCTACATTTTAATACTATATGCCATATGTGACTGGAAAAATATATTCCCAGTTAAGGTATAAGGCAAACAGGTTGCATTTTGAAGTTTCATTTAACAAGAAATGCCTCTAGAGGAATAATCTCAATTTTGCAAAAGGGCGTTTTTTTGCACAAATTTCACAAAACAAAACTGATTACTCTACTTAATTCAATTTATTGCCAGTCCCTGCTGATTGTGAGTTCATGTGAATTCAAGCTCTTCAGCCTGAAGTTCAGCCAAGAGGTTGCCAGTATTTGTTTGCTGTTATTTTAACTGTTGCATGTTTTGCTCGTGAGTCCACCCATAGCTCCTGTGATTTCCTATGCTCCTTTGGTTTGTGTGTTCCTGAACTCACCCCTGTTCTTTCTTGTAGCTCAGCTTAGACTGAGCACTCTGGCAGTGAGGTAAATAAGGAGGGTGATTAAGGGGAATGAAGCGGAGCCCTCGTTATGTTTGCGTCGTCTTTTTTTCTAATCAACATTAGTTCAGAGTCATTATTTCTCTGGAGCAATTGAAGCTTCCACACACTCATAACCTCGTCCATTACTCTCTGCTGCCAAGCAGGAGGGAAGAGACCAGAGGAGGAGATGAGGGGAGGAAAAAGGAGAGGGAAGGAGGATGGAGAACAGTTACGTTATTTTGGGATCCAAATGAAAAGCAGTCAAATATTTTACTTACATTTTTTTTTATTGTTGAACAACCAAAAATAGGAAAATATGATACAGGATGTATATGGAGTGTACTTACTTACTGCAATCTGGAATATTTCAACTTTGCTGTTGTTGTTTTTTGTTTTGTTTTCAGCTAAAATGTATTGATTTAATTATTCTTTTGTCATTGTTCATTTAGTTAACCAGTCTGACTCTGAGAGTACTGCACATTTGTCATTGTCTTAGGTAAGATTATGACTTCCTTTTTTAACTGCCCATGATGTTGCATCGCTAATAAATACTAGAGTAGATCAAATGACTAGACATAAAACTGTATTGGATGTGTTTTATTTTATCAAGCACACAACATTTTAGTATGTTTTAGATTAGTGTTGTTCCATCATTTTAGTATTGATTTTTACCACTGGTTTCCAA
Source organism: Ostorhinchus cyanosoma (assembly GCA_029814465.1). Classification (NCBI taxonomy): domain Eukaryota; kingdom Metazoa; phylum Chordata; class Actinopteri; order Kurtiformes; family Apogonidae; genus Ostorhinchus; species Ostorhinchus cyanosoma. The sequence goes on along the minus strand of JAPTYQ010000017.1, from coordinate 9,549,365 downwards.
ATTGAATTAACTGTCTTGTTTTAATTTATCATTGATTTTGGACGGAATATTTCAAATACAGTTCCAGTTTACTGGAAATTGTACAAATGACCCTCCAACCTGGAACATTATTAAAAGTATTTACATTAAGAATTGAGGCCAAAGTAGTTAGATTTATGAACTTTTTTTACTTAACAGCAAATGCCAGTACATTCTTTTAATGGAGAATCCATGGAAAAAGATGCTCATTCATTCATTCATTCATTCATTCATTCATTCATTCATTCATTCATTCATTCATTCATTCATTCAGTTCATTTAGGGTTGTGGATGATAAATTGACTTTTTTTTTTTTTTTTACCATTGTAGGATTTTAATAATCGATATTGCATTGTTCAACTAGATTGATTTGAATCCGAAAATACAGATCAAGCTCTGATATAAATCGTTCATACCCCATCCTTTGCACCAAATGACAAACAAATGGTAGAGACTCTCTAAGGCTTATACAGAGATTCTTTCCTTTTTGTTCATAAATACCTTCTAAAAAGAGCATAACTAACTTAACCAGACTTATGGCTTTGCTCTTGATAGTGAAGAGCAATAACTTTATGTGGAATTTGATTTTAAACACAAGCGATTTTAGGCTATTACAGTAAGCACTTAACCACTGCTTTCATTTTCTGAGGACAGCTTTTAGTCGAAACAGGTTTTGAGTCTAATAATTACAACTTTTTATATGAATAATGCAGCAATGAGCACATCAAGATGTTGCTTTGACATTCAGAAGAAGTGAAGTCTGAAGTTCACGCTGAGTTGAGCTGTGTTTGATCCTGTGAGAGGAGACAGAGAAAAGGAGGAGGGAAGGTGAATGACAGGACAGAAGCAGAGTGAATCATGTAAAGGAGAAAAATATGGACATGGAGCAGGAAGGAGAAAAGAGGTGCATGATGAAAAAGTGCAGAATTAGACATCCTCCTGTGTGTGAAATCTGGAGGTCAAGAATGACAAAATGTGTTTTAGTTGAATTATGAAAAGACAAACTGTAAAGAAACACGCATCCTCTCTTCCCTTCGTTCTGCCTGGCTCAGTCCTCTGAGTTTCCTGATCCTCTTTCAGCATCACTGAATTTGAAATCCGAATATCAAATCACCCTGCAAATCACATGGAATCAGCCGTCCAATCAGAGCGGCTGGTGGATGGAGGTGGAACTGCAGGCAGACACACAAAACGGAAAAATAAAACACTGTTGTGAGCTGCCACTTTAAGGAAACAGTAACAGTAAAGTAAAAAAAAAAAACTTTAGCAGCAAAACTAATAATTGCAAAGCAGCCAATTAAATTGTGCGGGAGAGATGAAACCGCTCATATTTCCCCTGGTAATTTCATGCTCTAAACTCGCTTCCGTGCGCACATAAAAAGAGGAGAGAAAATATCATTTCAGAAGCTGACAGAACTCATTGTTCGTGGAATTTTAAATTCAAAAAAGTTAATAAAGGCGAGTGCGAGATGAAGGGAATTTGCATTTCTCAGATTAACAGCATGTAGAGCAGCGGCGGCGCGCGCAGCCTCGGGTCATCATTTAAGAAACCTTTGCATATTTTATTTAAGAGTGGCCCGGTTTGGAGCGTAATAAGACAGACAGATAATGATTAGAAGGTCGGGCCTGCAGGGCACAGCCGGGCTGGGCGCTGTAACGCTCTAATACCCAACACACACACACATACACACACATGCACTTACAGAGCACAGCACAGCCTATGCTGGCTCCTCTAATTGGCTGCTGATGGTTTATGAAATGTTTTCCAAAGGTTTTATTATTGTTGTTGTTGTTGTTGCTTTTATTGCTTTCATTATTTTAATGGAGGTTCTGCTCATGAACGCCGGTTTAGCTCAGAGCCACCTGGTTCTGCTAGCATGCTCCTTTTTAATCAACGCATCAAGCCCAAAATGGTCCAGAGATGTCATGTCACGGCTGCATGCTAACGTACAGTCACACTGTAGGTCAGCTGGGGAGTGGGTGGATAAATTTCACAGACAGGATCCAAACACTTGAAATAATATTCAGTTCATGCTGACATTAATAGAAGGGAAATCCTCGCCTAAACCAAAACCTAAGAGTAGCCTCTATGGCATGTGTTGATCCTCATATATTTGGAGGTCTTCAAAATAAGGAATATTTAATGTGTTTTTTTAATGTTCACTTTAATAGGTAACTGACAACTAAGGTTGAACAATAAAACAATCTCAAAATGGGATTGCAATGAAATGTTTGTTGCTGATGATCAATTTTAGACACAAATTGAAAATTTGGGAAGGCTACCCAGAACACTGGTGGATAAGTGTTTGCATGAAAATAATAAAAAGAACATGTTGAGAGTCTGCAGTGCAATTTTGTTGTCATGTGAAGGTGCACTGTTGCCGTCCACTGCTCTCTGTGAAAGGGACAGGAACCTCTCATTTTGCATTCAGGTGCAAAATAGACTCTTAAATCTGCAGCTGTGGCTGAAAGCTTAGTTGGTGGTGACTTTGCAGATTTCCAAATGCTTTTGAATGGGCCTCATAGTAAATTCAGAATGGCTATGGACATTGTTTAAACTGGAAAGCATTTTTTTGCTGTTTTTCTATGTTTAGAGACATGCATATCTGTCATGACACTGAGAATATGAAAATGCTAGTATCTGTTAATTTTATGGCAGCATTTTCCAAAAACCCTCTCAGTTTAACAACCAGTGGAAATAATTTGGTGACTATTTAACGCCTGAACGTACAAAAGACGCATTGTGAATTGCCATTGATTAAGATTACTTACTTTTTTGTTTAGTCTATGATGTTTTATTTTTGCTGTATCTTTTTTATCTTTTTCATAATTTTGTCATGTTTTTTTTTTGTCTTTTTTGCATCTTTTATGTTATTTTTTTCTTGTTATCTCTTTTATAACAGAGGCCCCTCTGTTTTTCACACAGCTCTGGTGAGGTGAATATAAACACTTGTCTCATCTGCTGTTATTACAGTTTCCTCTGTCTATTAGTGACACAATAAACACAAGGCTACATTTTGGAAACCCAATTCTTTATATTTAACATTTAGGTAATGAACCTTCCTTCTTGAGGCATCAGACATTATTAGAATACTGTACTCAACTGACGGCTTTATGGATAGTGTTTTGTAAATATTGAAAGAAATTACATTGTAATCTTATTTTTTTCACTGTGAAACAAGATTCAGCTAGTCATTCATCACTACATGATCAGACAGAACCCACTTTGAGTTCTGAAGATGAACAATTTTGTATTTCAATCTCCAAAAACAATGTTTTTCTAAATGAATTTTAACATAAGGATGCTTTATAGTTCCCAGAAACTTTTAGAAAAAAAGACAAAGTTACTTAAGATCTGAGGAACCTGATGATACTGATGGATAGGTTGATAATTAGCAAATTTAATGAAATTATCAAAACATGTTTCTCAGAACCATGGCAATATTGTGATTTTAATCAGCTTCTTGTCCAAAATTGTATTTTCTCAGGTGTAGTTGTTTCTTAACCAAGAAAATGTTGTAAAGCACCATTTTTTTAATCAAATGGCAGAAGTTTAACATTTTCTAACATATTTCAGCATCTGTGTGAAATATTCCAGAGCAGAGCTGATACCTTTGTTCTGTCATTGGCAGCGTAACATCTGGATAGAAGATTAAGAAGTCAGATCTTTGTTAGGAATACAATACAACCTCCACTGTAACTACAAAGAAAAATCATCATTAAGAGTAATGTCACTGACTTTCTACTGAGGTGCAACAACACAGTAACGATTGTTCTTTTTTCATATTGTTGTATCTCTATCTGGAGATGTGAATCAATGCATGTTTTTGCAGCAGAGGTGTTTGTGTGTGTGTGTGTATGTGTGTGTGTTTCCATGCCTTTGGGGGTGTCAGTATAATGATAGTATCTCACAGGCCCCTCCATGGGTTTCAGGCCTTATTATCAGAGCAGGTAAAGTAATTTCTCAGTTAGACCAATGTTCCACACTAATTCTTCCTCTATGTGTGTGTGTGTGTGTGTACCAGCATGTGAGTGTGTATATTCTATGTGTGCACACATCAAAGCAGCAAAGAGAGATGAGGCAGATAGTATTTCTCTGATTAATTTAGTCATTTGGGATACTCTGTTAACTGGATTACACTCAGATGTGTTGATATGGCCACATGGCCCTGGGTTCTGCATGTGTGTGTGTGTGTGTGTGTGTGTGTGTGTGTTCATCTTTGAGCACATGCACATTTGTGTGCATCTAACAATTATTAGGGCTGTGTTTTTATCTACTTGTGAGGTCCAGCCATTCAACAATGACATTTGAAGATTCTTGTGAATGGAGGAGCTGCTTTTAGAGCCACAGTTTGTGTGAACACCATCTGTGGATACAGCGGCTATTTTTCTAAACCAATAATTGTACTGCTCTGCTTAAAAAAGTGAGGTGAAGTAGCATTCCTCAGCTTTTCAAAGGTACAACGTAGGTCTTATTTGGGCATTCAGCTGCTCTATAGTAAATATGTTTAGACCTTAATATTGTGCAGCATTGATTCATCATAATATCTCCTTTTGAGCCAATAAATGACTAACTTACTTTGGAAAGATTTGAATTCAGTTGGGAGTCTCAAATATCTATGTTCTACTTTCTAAATTCTAAATAAAAAAAAAATCCTATAGGTTATACAATAAAAAACATGACATTTGTACAGTAAATTAATTCATTATGAGATAAAGCAATTGTAAAATATTGGCTTTAAAGCAACCAAATGAAATTGAGGTTCTCCTGAATCAGATGATGTTTGACTATAGAAATACTTTATTCACTAAAAAGTGAATAAACTAGTACAGATCACAAGCTGTTCTGGGACTCTGGGGGTTAAATGAATCATTTGCTATCTGAAGAGACTTATAACTGCGCTAAATTTAGGTTGAGAGGTTGTTGTGTGTTGCAGACAGAGTAATTTGCATGTATCATTCATATGCAATTGCAAATACGTTTGGCTATAATTTTACACTGTAGTTGTTTTTGAAGAATGGAAATTTGTTGATGCAGTAAATCAGTGACAGACATTGTATTGCTTTTGTTTTCCACTAACAGAATCACTAACCTGATGTGCTTACTGTTATGTTCCACTATTAAACTTTTTGTGTTGGCATTTTAAGGTTAGGATTTGTTAATTGATTTGTTATTTATTAGAAATCAACTCTTGCATTAGTAATTTGCATCACCACAATGCTATACTCTACTGTAATACTGTATGTTTTCAGTTTTAAGTTAACTGTGTGCTTCATCATATTTGAATATTGTCCTCTTTTATTTAGTTTCCATATAAATAAAAAGCTCATGAGATAACAGTTTTGAGTCTGATGAAAAGTTCTTCCTCCATCTTTGTTCTCTCTTTTTCCGTGGCAGTGGGCAAATCAGCTTTGAGGTTTATTTCTGCCACCAACTGTCAAGCCATCCTCCTTAAAACTTTTTAACTTGTGACGCAAGTAGATTTCTGAGATCACAAGTAATCACTCTCTGGTTTTTGACATAGTCTACTTTTAATACCAAGACACTGATAGATGGCTCAGATAGTTTTTGTATAAACTTACAGTGCGGATAAAGATGCAGACATTACGATTGAATTATGAGGAAAAGGATTAATCGCACCTCATGAAAGTATTCATTTCTGAGCATTTTGAGGCGTGATTATAGATGCAGTAGAGATAAACAGGAAGGTCATTGGAGAAGGGGAAGAAGAGGGGATGACACATAGAAAAGGCCCAAGGCTAGAATCAAACCTACGCCTATGCAGTAAGGCTATAGTTTACCAGGTGAGCCTATAGATATATCTCTGTTTTTATTTATGTAATGTTTATCCAGGCTGGTCATACGATGCTGGGATTGAAAAAATGCTGCTCTTTATATTACAGTTTATTGTTTTGTCATTTTTGAAAGTTGGCTAAATGTGAAGTGGTGGTTGTAAATACTCCATACTCAGAAATAAATGATAAAAATGTTGCCATGTGCAGCAATACAGAAAAGTGGAGGATGCTGCACAATGAGATGCACCAAGAATTGTTGTATATATATAATAGTTTATTGGTGAGTCTTATGCTTTGAGCACAAGAATACTGATGCTTTTTCTATGTTTGGGCGTCTTATTTTGTATCTTGAAGTTAAGAGTTTTCAAATTGCTTTCCAGAGTGAAGATTCTAGTTTTTGTGTGTTTGTATGGACAGGGAAAACAGGGAGATTGGTATCACCCAGTTTGTCACCCAGCCCCAGTTTGTTTATACAGTTGTTGCTTTGTGATATCAACTGGGACTGATAAAGTATTCTGATTCTGATTGTGAGCATCCACTTGAAACTTTGTGAACAGCTACTTATGGGCAAAGGCGGGGTACACCCTGGATGTGCTGCCAGTTTACCGCAAGACCTGGACCAACACTTTAAGTAAATTAAGCTTGTAAATTGTTGTTTCTGCTCAACTTCCTCTATACCAGCTTCAAGCAATATTTTCCATTGTGTTCACAGCTTAAAATCCAGTAGAAGTGATGGTTTGTCAGAGGCTTAGTACCTGTTTGTAGTTGTTTTTTGCAATGCGTTTAGACAGAAATAAAAGTTGTTTAAAGAAATTTTTGTCTCTAAACAGATGGGGAAATTGCACATTTAGAATAATACATGTTAGTGTTTGCAAGCATCTGATTAATTGATAATGAATTAAATAATAGTGAAGACTTATCCCTATATACTGTCATGTAATCCTCTCCTAGCTCTTAAAAACTAAGGAGGACCAGAAGTCAAGATGCTCCTCTGAGCTGTAGTGCCAAAGTCCTGTATTTTGCTAGAGAAATCCAGCTGGAGTCATTTATGAAGATAATTTATGGAAGACATGGTTAAGAAGTAATGAAGATCCATTTGTCAGTAAATGTGTGAAAACAATTGTTGCATGTAGGTTTGAGTTAACATAAAATGTTGAGATGCATTGTGACAGGCAACCAGTGAAATGTAAAGAAAAAGAGAGACAGATGTATGTGAATACGAGAGAGAGAGAGAGAGAGAAAGAGAGGGAGAGAGAGAGGGTTGGGATAACAGCGAGGGGCAGAGAGACACAGAGAAGGAGAGAGAGAGAGACGGTGAAGTGGCCAGAGGGCAGTGTGCATTAGAGTAAGAGCCTGATTGGCTCTGACCTTCCTCACAGCCAGCTGTCAGCCTCTTAGACACACACACACACACACACACACACACACACACACACACACACACACACACACACACACACACACACACAC
>JAPTYQ010000017.1:9499692-9533931 GCA_029814465.1 Ostorhinchus cyanosoma | reverse complement strand
ATACATACATACATACATACATACATACATACATACATACATACATACATACATACATACATACATATATACATACATACATACATACAAACATTATGCCTTGGGCCAGGTTCAAGTTAGAGCAAATACAACATTAACAGAAGGGGCTCCTACTCTGACCATTAAAACTGTGGGTGATTAACTCTTTTAAATGTCAAGATGGTTATAAAGCAATGCAGTAACATGTGATCAAGTCTAAAGACTATTCGCTTAAATGTTCCAGAAACTTTGTCAGCTGGGAAAAAGACAACTGAGTCAGTACACAGGCCAACAAGTGAAACCCGGTGAACACATTTAAATCTACTATATGGATACATTTTGTAAAAATCTAAGATATGCATTACCTACTATCATGTTTTAGCTCACCATTAAAATGCTAAAAAGGCTCTATACAACCAGTATATTTATTGCTGGGGCGTTTGAGCGTGTTTACCACATTTTTGATGGTCAACAACTCCAAAACTCGAAGCTTTATAGGGAATAATGCATGTATTATGGTTGTATGAAAATAAAACGAACATGGATAATTACCACCAAGCTGAAGTTATTCTGCTCACACTTGTCATCTTTGAGATGGCTGAAGGCACAGAAGCTACAAACAAAAAGGCAATTTGCAATAAATATACATATGTATCTGTGCATAGTTACATAAATGCATTCATGCATACTTGCATACATTCAGAGATGCATACATATATACTGCATATGCGTACATGCATGCAAACTTTAGTACATAGTCATATACATATGCATTTAGAATGTATATAAACATGTGCATACACAGATGGAACAATGAATGTGTTTTTTATTGGGCACAGGAACACATTCATGCAAGATTTGAGTGTGTTTGTGTGTGTGCATGCTTGCTGGTAGCTTGAGGGAAAAGGAGCCATGTGCACATTCAGGTCAGAGCTGTCAGTCATGCCCAATCTGTTAGGTGTGTGTGTGTGCACTGACTCAGAAGAGTAACCTAAAACCAGCTATAGTGGTATAGCCACTAGGAAAGTTTCTACTCTGTCCATTACCACAGAATGATTTTTCTCACGCTTCCCTGAGATACATTAACCAATACTGCAGTCGGTCAAAAATATCTAAGTTGTGTCCATGTTTTTTTTTTCTTTTCATTTGAAATTTTTTTTTATCAGAAGAGATGAATATTGCACTTCACTTGAGTGTGTAAAAGAGAAGGAAGAAAGAAGATGCGCTATTTATGTAACAAAAAACATCTATAAATCTGTCTATATGCAACTGAGAAAAGTGTATAACTTCCTTGATTTAGGATACTTTAAACTTACTTGAATTCTGATTTAATCTCAATTTTTTGTACATGCACCATACAGTCAGTTTGTCATGCAGGTTATTTGAAAAACAGTACCCCCTTTAGATGCATATGAACACAGTGGATAGCAGTGTGTAACCCCTGGATTTTCTGCATTTATTCTGCAATGTTTTAGGTTTATATTGTAAGATGAATATACAGTATATTTATACTATGTATGTTTGTATATAAGATCCTTTATGGGTACACTGAACATTGTACTGACTGGGGTTTCATGACCCTCTACTGCAGATGGTCACACTGGGATTATTTGTTCCTATTAATTTAATTATTTAATCTACCGAGATACACCAGAAATTCAATTTTAACTTATTTTTATTATTGTTTTGGAGTACTCTGGCAAATTTATTTGTCGTTTTGCCATGAGGATTTGTTGGACTGAATAAAAGATTTAAGGAAACATCTACATCATACTTTTAGTTCACATCCCACTTGTATCTTTTGTTTGTTTCATACCCTGTCTTCCTTTTTTCCGATCTTTCTCACCACCCTCCACTGTGTATCGCTTAGCAAAACTAGAGTCAGTATAAAACAGTCTGTAAACAGAGCTCTTTCTCTGGCGGGAACATCTCACTGTGTTTCCATTCGCTAAGCAGCCAGCAGCCACAGAGCTGGCGCAGTGGGATTCAAACTTTTACTCCAGGGACCCTCACTGGAAGCTCATCTACCAAAAACACAACACAAAAATACAAAGTAATAATTTTTGACAGCAGCTAAAAATATGAGAAACAACCCCAGGGGAGTGTGTGTGTCAATATTTTTTCTAAACAGGATGGAAATGATTTCCTTTTTCTGTTTTAAAATGTAATTTTTCTTAACTTTTAAACAAGGCTAGACACAAACATTGTCTAAATTAGACATTGTGTCTTGTGCTGCATTATGCAGCACACAAACAATAATAAATACACTGGAAATGTGATGAAAAGCTTGAAGCAATGGTGGGAGAGAAGAAAGTGTGTGATTTGTCACCCACCTGAAGAGATACACCTCCACCAGTTTAGCCTGAACATGGCTGTATAATCACTAAATATGAAATCTGTTCTGAGACTTTCTGTTATAATTATGACTAAGCTGCTGACAAAAATCTATTGAAGTTAGAAACAGAAGTAACAGATATGACTCTACACAACATCAGCATTACCAAAATATCTCAACAGCTCCTCTACTTTGTATGTGTCTCTAAGCAGATTGGAGAAATGTTTTACATTGTCTGTCCCATTCTTCTGCATGTATTTTGTTGCTCTGAAAAAAACGTAGTCACCTGAACTCAGCAATGAACTGACTAGATTTAGGTGGTTGAAGGTTAAAGGTTAAATTCACTGTGACCTCACAAAACAGGTTTTTGGCTATAACTCAAGAATTCATATGCTAATTATGTAAAAATTTCACATAAATGTGTAATGGCATAAAATAATGGCTTGATGACATTTTAGATAAAAAAAGCAAAGGTCATCTTCATTGTGATATTATAATGTTGTGTAAAAACACTTTTGTGGCCATTATTCAACACCATAATTCAGGAATAGAAGGTCAGATTATGGCCATATGTTACATTTGGTCAGATACTGAACTGGTGGGAAAAATTCCATAATTACCTCTCTGCATATTGTAACTCACCTGGTCTGGACATGAGACTTCTGCACCTACTCCTCACCTGTGTTTTTGAGCTGTAGAAAGTATAAACCCCGTGATGCCCTAGTTTTGGTGTTCTCAGCCAATATGTGTTCAGTGAAAATAATTTCTGAGCCAAATATTCAACAATAATGGGACCTGTAAACTCTTTTACAGTAACGTCTTTCTTCAGTCAGGTAGCAGTTATGGTTCAGAAGGGACAACATTAATTTAGCGGTCCAAAATTGTTTATTTATGTTCTTTTAACTTGCCCAGAATAGAAAAAAAAGTTAAGAATATAAACTTGAAGTATGAAGCCAATTGCCAATATCAGTGGCATCAACAGTGATCCAATTTGACATAAGCAGTTGAAACAAAGCTTCAATAGCTGATGTGATAACATTAGCTGGCATCAAAATGTGTATATTTTAGTTTAGGTGTTGTACATTATACCAGTGTCTGCTCTTTATAAACACAAAAAGTGGCAGAATGACAACAAAATGTATTATTTTCTACCAGACAGCTTTGCACCACATTGGAAACTTGTAACAAACACAGAACAAAGTAGTTATTGCATTATAGTAACAAATGTCAGTCCTTAAGAATGTGGATAAACTACAATGTGACTTATTGGCAGATTTCAAGGTTGTGACTCAAGTGTTCTTCATTTGACCCAGTAGTAAATTATCAACTAGTTAGCATCTTTATACACTACCCAGTCAAAAGAAATGCCATCATCTGGATTTAACGAAGCAGTAGTTCAGATCGGGTTGATTCAGTCGGTCAGGTGTAGGTTCAGCAACCTTATGTGTCCATAAAAATGAGGTCAGCTCCAACTAAATATGCTGAATGACCAAGTGTGGATTTTGTCAAGGCAAGTGCATTTTATAATCAAAGCTAAAGATGGATGAAAGAAATATAGTGTGTGTGTGACTTTTTTGGGTGGAGAAATTATTTAAGAGATAAGGAAGATATCCCAGTAGCTGTTATTTTTTGCTTAATTACATAATCTGACTTGTCCCATGAATCTCATTTCGTAGCATTTGTGTTTCTATTCGTTTAAAGTTGTGCATCTGCAAGTGTTGTTTACTTTAAATCTGCAATAGATGGAATTTTTAGCCATATCGCTGTCAAATAACAACCTTTGAGTATATGGAATTCAGCTTTCATATGTGCTGTCTTGTCCACCAGTAACAACTGATAAATGTGATAAACCAAGGCTATTAAGAAAAATGTATGTAACCAAGAATAATATCATGACTCTTGAGATATCTGAGCCGATGAGCTGGTAGTTGTAGCATCAGAATAAGAGAGGTGCTTTGTGCATATTTGCATTGGCCTCCTTCTCGCCTCAAGGTTACTTGGGAAAAATAACAACCTATACTCCTCAAGATTAAGTAAGACTTAAATATATCTCCATGGAATTATTTGTGTTATAATACAAGCTATCACCAAGTATTGAAAACAAATGTCAACATACAAGGAAATGAATTTGGCCTCAGCATGGCTGTGCGCTAACTGGTGTCTCTTTGTTTCCATTGGCTCGGCTGCCGTTGACTTTGCTGTAATGTCAGAGATATGACATGACCTGCAGGCATCTGTTCGCCTTCCCTAGAAGCTTCATCATCGACATCACACACACTTCAGCGTCACACACACTCCACACACCCCTGTCTTGTGGTATTTTTCGGGTATCTACGCCTCGTGTCCTGTGGTGTGTCTCCTGTAGAGGAGTGTATGTTTTGTTTATGGTCAGTGACATGCACAAGCACTGTGGGGCCTAACTGAATGTGAGCACTGTCAGAAGAGATTAAAGCTGTGTGTGTGTGTTTGTGTATGTGTGTTGGCTAGTTGACTGGTGGGGAGACACCAGTACAGATGGGGGCTTCAGATGTGATGAGCGTCATTGCTGGGTGTCCTCCTGTCCTCTTGGTTCAGCGTCAAGAAAAGCCCTGCTGCTGCCGTCCAAACTAACCCAAGCAGCCCATCGGCCACACCACTGTCCCTTTGTCCCCTTGTCTACATCTCACACACATTCACAAATCGGTGCATCTGATATGGGAACTAAAGCCAACATTGTATCTGAAGACTGAAGGAAGTAGTTGTTTGCTCTGAATTTTAATTTTAACATTGATTGCTGTCAGATTTAACTTATTTTAGCTGATTTTTATTCACTGTCCAAAAGTGATCTATATAAATGCACAGTATATCATTTCTGCCACTAGGGGTCTCTCAGTCAAAACCATAAAAATAGACATAGTTGGATGACATTTTGATGGGATAATGGGAGTTGTTTTTATCACTGTTCACATTACATGTATTTGCATATATTAACATTACATAATTTCAATCTAATTAAATAACCACAACTTGAATATACTGCAATGTTAATTGTCAACTTAATATCAGATTAGTAAGTTAAGCAAGCATTTAGCATCATGTTACTGTAGCTGTACATTGGATTCCTGTGCCACGAAATGGCATGCAATGATATAAAAATGATGTATTGTGACTAATATACTACCACAGTACTGCCACTGACAGGAGATCGAATGAAACAGTCTTCTTATTGTGAATAAAAAACTGATTTCATCGAATTTGAATATTGTTAGTTTAATGATGTATCCAATATCACTGCATCAGCAGCATCTCAGTCATAATAACATAGCTACCAAGTATCAAATCAGTCTAGGAATTAGCATTTTTCAATATATTAATATGGAAATGTTACATATTACACATTTTTTAAGATGCAGGAGCCAAAATTGAGGGTACAAAATGCCAGGATGGGCAATGTGGAAATATAGTTGACTTGATGTCATTTCATGCCCCTGGTGGAAGACTGAGGCAAATTTTCCAAGCTTCCATACATGAGCTGAGCCATGGACTGGAGCAGTAGAGTCATGTCTGACTGAATCTGAACAATGATTTGCAACATTTAGTGACATCTTTAACCCCCTGTCTGTCTGAAAACACCTCCTGTCATGGGATGGGGTGCAGAATTCCTATTTCCTCTCAGACCAATTGCAACATGCTGAAAGATATTTTGATAATGCCAAAAGATGCAAAAAAACAAAAACCTTTTGCACTCATGCATCAAGTTACTTATTTTATTCCATCAACAAATATAACACAAAGATATTTTGTTTGTTTGTAAAATGTTACGATTTTCGCTTTTTGCTCAAAATGTTTAGACTAAAGAATTTTACTTAAACAGATAGTGTTTGTTTTCTTCAACAGGAGAAACAATTTCTGTAACATGCCATCACAGGTGCACTGTCAGGGAGCTTGTGTTCATACTGTATCTGTCTAGCCTTAACACACACATACATGGAGATAGAGGCACACATTCTTCTCTCCCACACACAGTATTAGACGTGTTATGAGGGCGGGCTGGATGCTATAGGGGTGGATGGTTGGTTCATGGCCTTGCTCGCTCGATCAGACTAGGCATTTTGTTCAGACACTGAACAGAGACCTCTATCGCCCTGAGGCCATCTCTCTCTCTCTTTTGCTGTCTCTCAGTCTGTGAGCCAAAGCTGGATTTCTATTATATCTGTAGCAAACAACAGACAGTACAGTCTGTGTTCTCAGCCTCATTGTGCTCCTCTATAACACACCATAAGATTCACTCATCTTATCTCTGTACTGAGGGTTTAGGAATGTGTGATCATACTGTGCATCTGTGAGTCATTTACATCCTGTAGATGCACATCAAAATGAAAAAGAAACAGCACTTATTGACTATGATATGATGCTGCAGGAACAATTTCACTAAGTTATGGTCACTGTACACAGCTATTAGTTTTTCCACACATAAAGAATGACCAAGAAGAAAACAATAAAAGAATGTGAGGGTATTGAGCATTTGACCACAAGTCTCAAGTATCAATTCCATGTCTTTACAAAACAACTAATATCCTTTTTCCAAATTCCAATTTTATGTTTATGTTTAAGCAGCAGCTTAATTTTCATCTGTTACTTTCATGTACATTTAAGGAACTATTGTTACTAGTTCACGATACTTAATGGCATTATATTCTGCGTCTGAATGTCTCTCACTCAAAACAATAACAGTTGCACTAGAAGATGATGCGATGTAGTGAAGAATCATGGGAGTTGTTGTTTTCAGTGTCAGTGACTCAGGCACTGTTTACAGATGAGCTCAAATATTAAAGTTTTGCTGATTTAAAAGACTGATATTTTGATTTTTTAAACATTTCCCTGTGGTCTACATAAACTGTAAATGCTATGTTTAGGTCTGAATTATTCTTTTATTAAACTCCACAGGTACATCTTCACCCCTGTTTCTGAGTAATCACACCAGAAAGGTTGTTTCGGGTGCTCTCCCTTTAAATGCACAACAAGTCACTTCACACCCCACCCCTTCCAGGTTGTTGACCATGCTGCTCTGTCCCGTTCAGCCGCTTGTGTTCCTTAGTACAACCAACACCTGAACATTTTAGGTAATCGGCTCAAAGTTTGGGCGGACTACAACCGCTGCTGCTGACAAACAATTATGTCGTACTTGGAGAAATGTTTGTTGGAAGTCTTGACCTTATATGTGCAAATGTCATGACGTAACTAGTTATAGATGCAACAAATTAAGAAGGAATTAAAACGGGTTGTAGAAATCCAATGGATTTAAGCCAAAATGAATATAAAGATAGTTTTGCAGCACCTGGAGGGTTCACATTCAAACTTCTTGAACTATTAGGGTCCAAATACACAAATAAATGAACCAAAGACTAATAAAAGTGGGTTTAGTAAAATGATCCCTTTTAAGCTTCATGCCATATATTCATGTTATGTAGTTTTATTTTGATATAATGCTTAGGACTCACATTAAACATTAGTGTGAGTGACAATGATATATCACTGACACATGACCAAATAACACTGAGTATTGCATTGTATAGAATTACTGATGTCTCTGAATTTGAGCATTATTTGAAACAAAATATCTAACATAGGCATGTTAGTTTTAGATGTTTTATCTTTTTAATAGCCACTCTTTTCTGGGAACTGCAACTCCTACCCTAAAATGGGTTGCTAGTGACCTGCTGGATTTGTAATAGGCTAATGCTACATATCATAACTTTAACTATCAAGCCAATCTGTATCCACAATTCCCCACTGGAGTGTAAATCTAAATGTTAGTCTAGAATATAAAGGAGACTAGTGTATTGAAGCATAAAAGGTGATGAGATGTGATGAGCCAGCTGCCTTTTCTAAGGTTACTGCCTTGAGGTCAGGTTTATAGCTTTGTTGGACCTGTTTTCCAACAATAAAACAGTTGGATTTCAGTTTTCCAGCTGATGAGTGTTATCCTCTTCAGTGAGAGACAAATTAGTCCAATCAGCTGTTGTATCATGATTAATTCCAAGTATCTTACTGTCCAGTAAACATACCGTAGGGCATAATGGAATACTTACACATAAAATAGAATTTGAGTAGTTTATCTGCACAGGATTTTATTTACACAAGAGGACACTTAGGGATTGATTTTGCAGTGAAGATCGAGATGTAAAACGTGCAGCCTTGCACTGTAGGCAGGAGCTGATTGCCTGTTTTAATCCATACCCAGAAACTCTCCAACACATGGGCTAACAACCAGCTGTATAGCCCAAAGATGGGTTAAATTTGGTCTAAGTAGCACAGGAATACAGGCCCTATTAATGAAGGATAGTGCAGGTGTAGCTTTTAAATCTGTTTACCACTCCACCGATTTCATAGTAAATAGTTCTGCACTTCTGTTAACATCTTTACTTGTCTGACACTCCCCTGTGCTCATCCTCTGTGGCCTCTGAAGTTTTCTGCAGTTCTGAAATCGAGCCGTGTTCAGCCTGTTATAACTGTTCATTTATTTCTGCTTAATTCCTTCATGTCAGAAATCGATGCTCCTGTCTTATGTCTCACCTCCTCCTGTGTCATCAGGTCCTGTCTGCCTGTTTATGTGCATCTAAGTGATATGACCCAAGCATGCCTCGAACAATACACACAGCTAATAACAACTGGCTCTCAGGGGAATATGTGTGTGTGTGTGTGTGTGTGTGTGTGTGTGTGTGTGTGTATGTGTGTGTGTAGGGATGGGGTTAGGGAAGTCGTGAGTAAATGGAGAGTTAATAATAGAGTTCAATAGAGGTGGTACAAATTTAATCCTCTAACCCTCACAACATCCCACCAATAACCTGTAACTTATTCCCTTTTCCTTCATGAGAAAGTATCTACAGTCATGGAAAAAACATTAGACCACCCTCGTTTTCCTCAATTTCTTGTTATTTTTAATGCCTAATACAACTAAAGGTACATTTGTTTGGACAAATATGATAACAACAAAAATAGCTCATAGTATTTTAGTTTCAGAGCTGATATCTATCCATTTTCCATGGTTTTCTTGATAATAACCAAAATCACTTAAGTTCTTACATCAATAGCTATGACATTGCACTGACAAAAATAGTGCCTTTAGGCATTCCATGTTTTCTTTTCTGTCTGTTTTAGTCACATAATACACACAGGAGTTGGTACTTGATTGCATAACCATTGTTTTTGATGACTTTTGATGGTGTAATAATTTTGTCCACAACTGTACATTCAGCATTTGCACTGTTTTGTGGATACATCTCTTGACTTGACTTAACTTGACTGTGTTTTAATTTGTTTTTGTGTGGACTGATGTTGCATATTGGATTTCTGATAGTTTCTTTCGCCAGTGTTTCTCTATTTCAGCTGGCACCAAATCTAATATCACAGAGGTTTTCCTTTTAGCTAATCACTCCAGCAGGTGATCACACACTTCTGGTGCAGTGTAGGAGGGGATGAGTTTTAAGGCCAGCTACAACAAGCCTAACACAGCAACATATTATATAACAAATATATATATATGTGTGTGTGTTTTTCTTGGTTATATAAGATTATTACAGGTTCTAATTTTACAAAGGACGTAATTAGCAAGAAGCTATTTGTGGATAGTGATGACTGATGCTGATGACGCCCCTATCTGTAACCTTTTTACAACTTTTCTTTTAGACCATTAGACATTACATGATCTGGCAGTACCAAATGTCGCTATCGCACCAAAACCACCGTATAATCCAGCACTGTTTCTGTTCTGTTCACACCAATCAATCACTGCTTCTATCTGTTCTAATCATATGCTCAATATTCAGCCAGTGAATGATGAAAATTACTCTTGGACAAATACAAACCTGACTGCCAGCTCATTAGCAGTTCGGTTTGTAATGAAAATAAAATTACCGGAATATGGAATAGGAAAAAGCACAGAGGTTGGGTGAGATCCTGGATTGAGAAACGTGGTTACAGTTTGCAGAGGGGATTGATTGGCAGGCAAGTGAACTAAAATAGCACTGTTTTTTTTTATGTCTATCAGTATTAATAGTGAAACCTGTTGTAGATAAGTTAGTGTGTTATTTCTCACAACGTGTAAAGTGATGTGTAAATGGGTTATGTGGTCTTTTTCTTTGTTTTACTGCTCCTAATGTAGTAGTAACATGACTTATCAGCAAAAAAGTCACAAAAATGACTGGAGCTAAAGACAAAACTATAATATTTGTTATCTATGACCAGACTCCAGCTGGGGTCACACAGAGTTTAAGTGGACCTGATCAGCCGTCGTGTCTAAATCACAATCATAATTGGCGTGACAGTTTTTAAGCGCATTCCCAGTTTAGGCATGACCAAATACTGTATGCATAATCAACTAATATACAAAGGTGTTTGGTGTATCGGTGCTAGAACATGGCAAAGAGACATCAGTCAACATTGATGCCCTTACATGAACCTGTGTAATAACATAAAATGCCAAATTTTGACCTGTAACCCTGTCTGTGTGTATTTAAGTATCTAAACTGGATGGACATTGTATGAAACATGGTGGTAAATTGATTCTTTAACACTCAGGCAGGAGGCAGTATTTTGTGTCACTGTTTGTTTATATTAATGTACCTGTAGGTAATTTCTCAATAAATGTTTTGACATTAACTGCATATGCAATACTGGTCATACTGCAATGTAATATCAGAATTCTATTACATTAGAGAACTAGTGATAATTTTTATTTTTCCTTAACCATCTTTTACTTTGCCCTGTACTGATGAGTTGTTAATAAAATGGTGAAAAAATGTGGACTAGTGTTTACCAAAAAAAACAGAAGTTGTCTTCGCTTGTTTTGTTTGGTCTACACTGAAGTTTGGGATAGAATTGATTTCCAGCAGTAAAAGTTCAGCAACATAATCACCCCTCTTGGTGTGGAAGGCTGATTGCAGAAAATTGCAATCATTTATTTCGCAGACAAGATATAGTGTAAATTCAAGTAAGAGAATGAACCAAAATCATTGCTTAAAATCTGAGCACATACCACCATGTATTTGTGTAAATGTTCAAACAGCATGTTGCATGAGGGATGTATTCTATATACCAGTTTTATATTCAAAATATTAGTATTTTGAATTAGTAACTGTTATGGAATGATGTATTTTTCTTAGTAATTGTAACTCATCTTTGTAACGGTTACATTTATGTTACATGTAACTCGTTACTCCAGACTCTGAAGGAATGTTACTTAATGTTGTCGTGTTTATTTGTGGATGTTTGTGGATAAAATGGAGTATGAGATGCTGCGTGGCAGGAGCGTATCCTCCTCTGTGTAACCTTGACCCGTCTGGAGGGACACACTTGCCGCAGCAGCAGCAGCTGTGTCACTTCAACTCAGCGTCTTCGGTCCAACCTTAAGGGACCCGGACTGCCCGTGTCCCTGCCTACCCACACATCCAGCAAGGACCTCCCTGACAGAACAACCAGCCAGACACCCCCTCTGCCCTGAGCTACCAGCAAACACACATTCATGCACACTGTCCGTCATGCATACTGATAAACTTGTTCACTATCAACAGCAGCAGACAGTGGCCTGGCTGGCTGCTTGACTGCTGACAAAGCCCAGACTCAGCCTGCCTGGCCCCGCAGACACAAGAACAGCGGCGGAGACAAACACTGGCCTCCAGCCACTCCCAGTCAGCTCTACATATGTCACATGTTAATGACATCAAGTCTGTGGCCACCCACAGATCGCACCGTACTTGAGGGCAGCAGATCAAGAAATAAAGTCGTTTCTCCTTGGAATGGCGGTCTTATCCCTCTGCTGTGACATTCACTACCTGGACTTGAAGGCTTTAACCCTATCACTTCACTGCTGTCAAGTCTCTGGTCACCTGTTTCTCATTTCCCTGGCCACACACTGTACACGCTCTGCTGGTTACCAGGAGATTTAGAATAAAATTTATTTTTGTACAGCACAAATATATCATTATAATATTTATGATACATGTTTTTCTTCCTGTGAAATAATGAATATTGGTAGCCTCAAGGCTTCCTCTGTTAATTAATTAAGTGAACTAGACTGAAAAGGGAAAGTAAAAGTCATTATTCTAGTGTCTGAGTTCACCATTCTGTAAATATTCAACTGTTTCATGGCAACCTCAAGAAGATACTTCTTTGTTTATGGAGGAATCTGAGCCAAAAACACATTCACAGCTCTAATCTTTATCCTATTAGCAAACTAGTGAAAATAGTAAACTGTAGCCTTGTCATGGAAAGAGTAGAGTGTCTTTTGTCAAACATGACTGATTCACGTTTGTCTTTTGTGTGTGTGGGAGCTTTGCCTTTCATATCGATCACAGTTGTGCCAACTGTTTGTTTTGTCTTTTCATATAATGAACCCTGGGCCCTCGGTGAGGCCCCGGCGGAGCTTTGCTCCATGCTAAAGGGCTTTTTGTGAGACAGTGTCACGCTCCCTCGTTCCGGCGAGGCTTCGCGTTTCTTATTATTCATGGCTCTCTCCCCGTTTGTTGAGAAGGCCGGGATCAAACAGGCCGATTTGCCACGCCTGACACCCACTGCTGCGAGTGTGTGTTTTGTGTGTGTTTTGTGCATGTATGTGTGTGTGAACTCGGCTCTGGCTCAGTAATGACAGGATTTGTTAAACAGTAAATTAATGAATAATGAAATATCCAGCACGCGCCTGCCTTGCCTGGAGCACAGTGCCCCGAGCAGGAATTACTCCCAACCAACACTCGGCTGTCTGCATGCTGGATAACCTGTGTTTGTGTGTGTGTGTGTGTGTGTGTGTGTGTGTGTGTGTGTGCGTGCGTGTGTGTGTGTGCGTGCATGTGTGTGTGTTGGATAAGCATTTTTACAGCCCATTGCGTGACAGAATGCTGAGGGGCTTTGCTGTTGGGTGTATGCTCCCTCACTTTCAGGCAAAATGACAGACATGTAAAATACAAAATATAGAAATACAGGAAGTGTATATGGAGAAGGTCAGTGATGCTCTCATACATTATATCAAGTAAATCTCTTCATAGTTAGGTTATCTTCCATTGGTCTCCCCAATGAAATAACAACCTCTGACATTTTCATAAAAACTAATTTTGCTGCACATTATCACCAATTCATCAGACGCAGATGATTCCTAATCCGTCCGCCTCCTGAAAATCACGTATGTGCTTCAAAACATGTTCACTGCAAAACACAATATAATGTGTAGCATCATCAGCAGTCGTCAAATTAGCTGAATTAAGAAAAGTAGGACAAAGAAACTATAGATAAGCCAAAAGTGTTACAGGTGATCATAGAGAGATACAGAATAACTGATCTACACAAGATCTTACATCATGCTAGTTAAAAGTTTACACTATTTAAGTTTGCAAAGGTTGCGACATCTCTCCTTAGCTCAAATAGTTATTAAAAATGTGGTTGTAGTTTGGCCCCATCTACAGCCTTTTGTTTTCTCTTTGGCTTGGACTTTGATCCACACTAGAACAAGGATGTACAGGTGGTGATTGATGCAATTTGAGGGCAGAATACATAAAGAGCAGTGATTGAATACAAGAAATGCATCACCTCAAGTCAAGTCTGGACTCCTGATCCACACACCATTCCTTTACAGTATGTGATTGTAAAGCACTATAATGTTGTTTTCCAACCTCAACAAAGAACGACAAAGAATAGAAAGAAAAAGCTCAGACTAGTGTTGTAGTACACACAAAAAAAAAAGTGGCGTTACAGTACACGGCTTAAGATGTCTGCAGAGAAAACCTCCAAGGAAGAGACACAAGCCAAAGAGGTGGAGGTCAAAAAGCCCACAGTGGAGAGTCCCATGGTTGTTTAGTTTAAGAGGAGACAATGCAGATATTGTTAGACAACATTTTTGGTTTTTATTTAATCTGTCCATCCCATCAATTGTTACTTCCATTATCTCCTGGGTCACATGTGCATAGGAAAGACAGAGAGTGTCAGGATTTTTATTTAGTTGAAGTTTTTACTTTATGAAATAAAAATGTTCAGTCTTATAGGCCTAAATAATTCAGCTTTAATATTGTAGGTCTTGTATTATTTCCTCACATAAGCAGCCTGTTCATACACAAAAACAAAGCAAAACAATATACTGTAGCACCTGAAGATTTTAGAATAGTCACAAAAAGTCAGAGTGGCAGATGGACAAAAAGTAAATTTCTAACCTTGCTGTGATAATAATAGTCATATCTGTATGGGCCTTTTTGGGGATACTAAAATGTTACAAACACTTTAAAATGTGAATATGTAAATGCAAATGCACAAGTCATGAGTGGTAAGGATTAAAATCCTCAGGCAAGTATGAAGTCTAATGTGAAAGTTAGTGGAGTCACAGTGTTGGCAAGTGCTGATTGCCCACCATCATTCACCTTCAAGTAAAATCACTGTAATTTCGATGCAAATGAAACGAACAAATTAACACAATTATTAATTAACATTTTTAAAAACAAGATTTTTTTTTTCTGGTAGAGGTTCATACTGTCTTCCACATATAATTATTGTAGGTAATTCATTTATCAAGACAGGGGTAGTTGTTTGTTAAAGCAGGTAAACAACCAACAAAAACTACCCCTGTCTTGATAAATTACCTACAATAAAAATTTTCTTTTTCCTTTCTTGGTTTTCTTAGTCAATATTTCATTGCCTTAATAAACAAATCAGTTAACTCTTCTTAAATCTTACATTATATTGAAGCACTGACCACTGGCTACTTTCTGTGTAAACATTTGAAAACATTTCGAGAGGCCCGAGGCCCAGTCCGCACTCTGCGAACTTGTTTGGCAGTGAGAAGAATTCCTGCACAGACCACTGAGTGTTACTTATGTTACATAGGTTTGGTTTTGGTCACAGTGTAGTTTTTCATTATCAAGAAGAACCCATTCTAGTGTCCTGCTTAAATCATACATTTTTGGGTTAGTTTACCAGAATTGCAGATATAATTTAGTGCAGTGATTCCCAGGGTTACGTGTACTTCAGGAGGTTGCTAAAGGGTACTTGTAGGTGAGATTTGATTCAAATATCATCATTTCACATGCATTTGTTAAGAAGCCCAAACAACTGAGTAGGATTATAAACTGGTGTTGAGCTGATTTTTAGTGAATGTGAGCTGATGGTTGACATGAGGCAGCTGAGACCGGTTTAACACAGCGGTCTGAAATTGAAAGAAAGCATAAAAACTATTTAGACAGCAAACACAGAAATCGAAATACAATATATACAATTCTAAAAGTAACAAAAGTGTTAGATAGCATATGTAACAAAATATATGAATAACCAGCTCATAAGCAGATTTGCCTAAAAACTTACTGTACTGTTAGTTCTTGCATAAAAACTATCAGTGCACATTATTATGTAACTATTAGCGTGTAAAACATGCCGTTTGTAGTGTGACTTGCACTAAGCAGGTCAGTGAAGAGGTACTAGAGCTTATCTGATTAGCTCTGGGGATAGAACAGACAAAACCACTGATCTAGTGCATCTCCCTGACACTGAAACCTACTTTTAGGTTATGTAACTTTCCTGTTGGTAAATATATTTGTTTTAATCCCACCATAAGAATACTGTATGTTATGTAATGTATGCACACCTGGCATGTTTAGACTCCAATTTTAGAGAGTTTTTTAAAAGTCTACTATCACAAGGCACATATTTCCTTAAGGTGTGTTACACTGTTCTCCATCCTCAGACCCTCAGTCTTAATAAAAGCCAGGAAATACATCAGAGAAATGATTCCTTTTTCAGGACAGACATACAATAAGTGTCATGTCCGGAAATGCAACTATACAGTTGTGAAAAAAAAAAAAAGTCACAGATTTGACTATTTATGAGTATTTGTTTAAATAATATTAGCCTTTTCTTTATTTCTAAAAAATTATAAATAAAATGATTGTAATTTAGAGCATTTAACTGATTTGCAGAAAATAACAACTGATCAAAATAACAAAAATGCAGTGATTGCAGATCTGAAATAAGTTCATATTCACTTGAACCAATTGTGTTTAATTTAAATTTTTAATTTTGGGACGACTTTAAGGTGCTTAATGCTCCCTCAGGATAGAAATGCAACTGACAATTATTTTTGTTGTTTATTCTGCTGATCCTTTAGTCAATTAAATGATCTATTGGTCTGTAAAATGTAAGACAATGGTGAAAAAAAAACAGTTTCAAGGCCCTACATGACGTCCTCAAATGCCTTTTTTCATCCACAACCCAAAGACAGTGGCTTTACTGACACAGTGGAGCCAAGGAACCACAACATATTCACACAACTAGAGAATTTTTAACTTGTTTTTATAAAGAAATTAATTAAAATACTGTATCAATTTAATAGTCTACAACTTATCAATTGATGAGTTAATTCTGGTTTTGATCTTCTTCATTCTTGATCACATTCCAGAGGTGTTCAGGGTTCTGATAATAATCTACAGGTCTGAGTATTATTTTAAACAGTGGTGAATATGCAGATCATTATCCAGCAGATGAAGGCGTCTTCCAGGTTCCAGTGGACAGACCCTGGGCCACACAGCTCCGTGGGTTCAACACCAGTGTCACGTGTTCTCCTGCCTGCCTTAATTTGTTCAGCGTCACACTGTTGCTTGTGTTGGTGTTTTGTTTGTTGCTTGTTTGTTTATTGTTCCAGCCAACCTGTGGTCAGGGCTGCAGCCACTGAAGCTCAGCATCTTCCTGTCTTTTGTGGAGAGGTTGGTGTTGGGAGGTTGTGTGTGTGTGTGCGTGTGTGTGTGCCATGTGTGTGTGTGTATATATGTGGTGGTGGTGGTGGGGGGAGATTGCTCACGGACATGCGGGTGCTGAACTCTGCACCTGCGTCACACGGCGTTCCACTCCACGGGTCACACTGAGCCCACGGGCGGGACACTCTCCCTCTCTCTCTCTCTCTCTCTCTTTCTCTCTCTTTCTTTCTTTTTCTTTCTTTCTCCACAGCTCTCCATTTTCTCTCGGCCTCTCCTTCTCATTAGCTTTCTCTCTCTGTCTCTTCTTTCCTGTGTGTCTCGCGCTCTCTCGTCATTAGCACACCGGCGGTAGATCCCCACCACAGAAGCAGGCCCGCCAGGCACGATTCTATTCCCCCCGCGCGCGTGAAACGCAGAGAGAAGCCTCCTCTGAAACGAGGGCCTCACTGGTTGGAAAATACAGCCAATTATCTCCCTGGAATAAGATAGTATCCATCATGGAGGGGTGTGTGTGTGTGTGTGTGTGTGTGTGTGTGTGTGTGTGTGTGTGTGTGTGTGTGTGTGTTTTCAATTCAGCGGCTTTGCAAGAGACCACACTCTAAAAACGGTCAAATGTAAGGTAATTCAGCATCTGTACAGGTTTTGCAATTCTTCTTATGATCACATTCTTGCTTTCAATAAAAAATCCAAAAACCAAAAAAAAAAAAAACCTCGGCATATTATACATGTCTCAATTCATCTATTTTATCTGTGTAAAAGGTAAAATATACATGACATTTTTCAGTGATATTTTTGAGCCATTTAAACCCAAATTCATACCTATCACAAACAATATTTTAAATCATCTTGATAGAAGCTTTTTGTGATCAACACTTTGGTTCAGGCCCAAGATTAATGAATAAACTATAAAGAAACCGAAAAATGTTGATGTGAATTACGTTGCATAAATCATTAGTTTTAATTATTTTTTATATTTGCTGAAATTATTCCCTTAAACACATTGACATAATAGCATGCTCTGCCTTGTTAATATTAATCAATTTTTTTCTTTATATTTTTTAAGTTGACCAGGAAACATTGTCTTGACTTGAAGTGTTACCCAAGCAAACAAAATATGGAATAGAACAGCTTCGAAACTATTAAGGGATAATAAAACATGTCCTAATATTAAATGTTTGGTGTAATTTAAGATGACTCCAGTAAGGAAACTGCAACTATTGAATGTTTGGCACTGACTCAGAATTTCTGTATTTATTTGCTTAATTGTCTGTAACATCTGTTATATTAATTTTTAAAAAAGGGTCTTTTTAGACTTAAATGTCTCTCTCCTTTTGCAACCGGAGTAAAAATAGACTGATCATCAAACCAAATGGCTTCTAGAAACGAATTAATAATAATAAAAAAAAATCTTTAAATTCATTTGTTTTAGATTAGGATTCAAGTTTTGTTGCAGGAAAACTGAAAGGGAGTATTTCAATTTAGTTTGGGAAAAAAAACTCTGACATATAACTTGACCTGCAAATGTGGCCAAATCCCAGATCAGGGTCAATGTTTGGGGATGAATCTAAATCCACTTAGGAAAACAATCACCTTAAATCCCCCAAAAATGAAAAATACATACAGTTAAAGTTTAAGACAGTACCTTCAGCTAATTAATAATTAATATCACCGTTTACACATTGAAGGGATTGAACTGAGTTTAAATGGACTCCCAAACATGCAGGCTCTTGTTAAATTTCCTTGGAGAAAAGGCGCAGGGTTCACACCTCGCATAATAAAACACATGGTTTATTATCAATGTGATAGAAATGAAATCACTGGACAATTAGAAGCATGTCTACCCATCATCAGCACCATGACAACAGCTCTATAAGAACAGAAAAACACTGGATGAGTCCTGTCCCCCCGTCGGGTCACAAAGGTCGAATCACAGATAAATAGGTCTACTCCAAAAATAGCTGGCGCACCTATTTACACAACCATCCATTTAAATTAATATAAATAAATATTTACACACATAAATTAACACGTTCCTCCTCGTCCTTGTGTTAAGTAACCAGACAAAGCTGTTTCACAGACCAATCTTCATACCCACAATGCTTTTTCTGTGTGAGGACACACACCGATGTTAACAAACACAAGCACACACACACTCACGCATGCACACAGACACACACACACGCACGCACACACACACAATGTTGTTTGTCGGCTGCTCACAGCATCTCAGTCTCACAGGATGCAGGCAGGGGGAGCAAAATGGATGTAACACAGTAACCACCATGTCCTCAGGGGAATGAAAAGAACGTAACACAGATGAAAAATCCCTCTGTGCTCTCTGACACTGGCCCACGGGTGTCTTCCTCTGCCTTTTCTCCATACCAAGCCTTCCTCTTCCTCCTCCTCCTCCACCTTAGCCCCATGTTTGGCAGGTCAGTCGCAGTGGTGTAAAGCTAGAAGTAACGGTGTACCACCTCTATCTGTCCGTCTGTCTGTACGACTTCCTCCCGTACTGCTCTCCGTCACCGCTCCCCTTCTTCCCCTGCTTCATTTCCGTTGCTTCTCATCTTTGTCGCCACCCTTGTTGCTGCCGTCTCCGTGCCGGTTGTTGGAAGGGTTGTTGAGAAACATCTTGTCGAGTCCTTTGAGAGCCTCAGTGAGGTAGTTCTGGAGTGCGGTGAGCGCAGCGCAGATGGCGGGCGAGCCGAACCCGTGCGTGATGAAGGAGAAGTGGGAGAGGCAGCTCTGGATGCCGGGCTCCAGGATGGGGCTGGGCCTTGAGTTACCAAGGGGAGTCCTGTCCTGGGCCAGCAGGTCTGTAAACTCCTTACACAGCTGTCTGCAGGGGAGGACACACAATAAGGAGTCAGGAGGGACACGAACCCACAGCAATAATACCTGTTTCACATTTTTCACAACAAAAGCTTTGATTTTATTGCTTTATTTCAGTGTTGTTTTTTTGTTTGTTTTTCTTACATTTAGTCTACATGATGTTAAAAGCACTGAGAACTATAGGATTCTAACAGCAGCAACTAACAAACCCAGGCATAGCTCTTCACACTTGTAATCTCAACAAAACACAGTTTTTTTAGATCAGAGTTTTCAGGGTCAATATTAATGTTTGTATTCAAGGAAACTCATAGCAAATATGTGGAATATATATCAGCAATATATATAAAAATGTTTTCTTGTCCTTTAAGCTGACAAATCAAATTTAATGTGCAATGATATTTCCAAAATATTTGTTTTCCATTGAAGGGATGGATTATAAATTATAAAGAACTGGGAAATAAGGTTTATTTTAATCTCATTTCTATGTTGATAGCCTATCACTAGTGATGTATGACCAGTTAAATTATGTTAGGGTTGACATCGCTTAAAACAAGAGTGGAAACAGAGAGAGGCCTTTAATTTTTAATGCATATCAGATAAAAAATTAAGTGATCTGATAACAGTGTCCAATACTGAGCATCAGAAACCTGGTATTGTTACAAAGGTATAAACTCATTAAATCAGTCACTGGGATCATTTTACTGAGGCTTCATGGGGAACAAGAGCCCCAGAGTGACCTACAGCACCTTCTTAAACTGCAGAGCACACACACAAAACAATAACTGAATAAAATGTCACAGTATTGCAATTCTGTGATGCTTTAAGTTCACACTCGAATGAAGAGAAAACATCTCATGCCTGCATTTTAGTGCATCTCAAATATTTCATATCCTGTGGTAACACAACTCAACAGGGTGGACACTAAAACCTTTAAGCTTTTCAGCGGTGTTACACAGGAAATAATTCCATGTCAGCTGCCAAATGCACAGGTAGTTACACCAAGCACAGCACGATTCCCCAAGAACTTTATTTTTCATCATGGTGAAAAAGACCCCTAACACAATTCAGACCGTCACTGAAGCTCAGACTGATGAAATTCTTGCAGCATCTGCTGAAGTCAGTGACCCACACCCATTTAGGGGGAAGGAAAAGTCTGTTTGCTGAGTTTTCTAAAGTTTGCTGCATCATGTTTTAGTTTTAAGCCTTTTACATCAAGATGATTAAAATGAACTCAAATTTTCCTCAGCAAAGGGTGCAAACTGCTCATTCTCTACAGAAGCATGTCAATTTCAGTGCCTATTTCAAAGGCTTAACAGTATTTATAAGCTATAGGAAATTAGACTCAGAGTAATTTTAGTGCATCTTTTTCTCCATTTTATTTAAAAGCTGACTGAATATTTATAATCGAACCTTTGCCCATTGTAGCATAGTTTGATATGTCTAGATGCCATGTTATATCTCCCCTTTAGTGTGTGCAATGTTTCCTAAGAGTTCATTTGTTGAAAAACCTACTTTCCTATCTGCGACTGATCTTTTTAGAAGTTCCCTGCGTTTCTCTGAATGCCTTTGAAATCCATTCAGAGAAAAACATGAGGATAATGCAGGCGGTAGCTGATGTGGTTCATGGATCTGGTCTGGGTAGCCTTTGTTTCATTTCATTTCCTTAATCCTGTCCTTGTTTCCTGTCTCTGTTTAACTCTCTCCTCTAAAGGCTCACAAATCCAGCTAAAACATGTAAAAACAGAAATACATTTGGAGTGTTTGTCAGCAGCCTTACACAGAAACACAGATTTTTGTGAAAGTTGGTTGAAGGGTAGGGCATGGGCCAAGGATGAACCTATTAAATTTTGGAAGAAATCTGGGAAAATAAATGGGCAGAGACTGGATTTTTAAAAAAAAAATTGCTGTGGGGCTTTGGCGGAGGTACAACATGCCCTACCTGTCCTTTTTTGTGTTTTTAGCTCAGACATATATTTGGAAGAAGTGGTCGAACTAACAGACTAAAAGTTAAAGTTTAAATTCTAATATAAGCTACAGTGTTAATATGGAGCTGATGCCACTGCTTCTAAAAAAAAAAAAAAAACGTACCTTTTTTTCATTAAAAAAAAAAAAAAAGGCTGTAAAATCCAAAACAAAACTTTGATTCTCAAGGGCTGACATGAAAAGTGATGTATACTAATGTTTTGAATAAATGGAACAGGGTCTTCTTGGCTCTTAGATTCTATAATCATCTCAATATGAAACCATTTATGCCTTTATATAGAGAAAATATAGAGAAAACTCACCCAAATACACCTTGAGTTATCATCATTGTTACAACTAATATCAAGTTCAACTATTGCACATTAGGTAAAAATCTTCAAGTGTAACATCATTGCTTCACTTACATGCCACGTTAAAGGAAAAGCACCTCTTCACCTTTTTCTCCTTGTTAAATTTTAGCAAGTCGTCCTCTGATTTTAGGCCCACATTTGATATTCAAGAGACCCCTCTCTCTGTGATTCATACTTGCACGGCCCATGCACACACAGACACACACCCCCTCTGTAAGCGGCCTAAGGGCAGAGCTACAGCAAATGAGTGACAGGCTGTGCAGGCCGAGCCCAGCTGGGGTTAGGGGAGTAGAGAGGAGAAGCCGCCACCCCGGGCTACACTCAAGGCTCTCGCTGTTGTTTTCTGACGACTTGAAACACTTCACTGCTAAATAATGAATTTCTAACAGGCAGCACCAACACACAGTATTGGAACAGGTTTGAATCTGAGCATCAAACATCCACCAACAAACACAGCGTACATATTGAGTACTGCATGGATGCACACACAAACACACACAGGCAGATGGTTTATGCAGTGCAGGCCAGCAGACAGCACTATTTATGCAAGCTAAAAATACAAGCTTCCTGAAGGGATCTTTGTTAGGTGGTTTGCAGCTCTGCTCGCAACCTTTTCATCTAGAAAACTCACTATCAAGGGAATTAATGAGCATAAGCATTGACCATTCAGTAATTGGCAAAGGCCCTTTTGTTGATTGTAAAAATTTCATGCGCTTTAATCCACATTTATGAATTCAGATCACCACCGCTGCTTACATTTTTTTTTTTTTTTAGTATTGTACAGTGGCTGAAAATAATCAGAAGATTATACATTTAATTCCAGGTTCATGTACTTAAAAACTGTATTTTTACGAGGGTTTCTGCTGAAATGGATAATGACAGAAGCACAAGTCAAACAACCCTGCACCTTTTTACTTTTACGACTTACCCACAGACCTATCCTTCTGACTACATATAAAGGTATTCTGGTTCATTTAACTGAAGGGCTCATGTGCAATGAACAGCTTGTAAAGACACTCACATACAAAGTAATGGGGTCACATCTTAATACTCAGGTATAGAGCAAATGTGCTCATAATATTTTACTGGATTTATATCAAAAGGTCACAAATAATGCCTTCTAGTTTTTGTTTAATCGTTAAAAAGCTTCAGGTTTGTTTTTATCTCTCAAGTGCTTAAAATGGACTTTAAACAGCTCCAATTTTTCAATATGGCATTGTTTTATTACAGGTTACATTCATATTATAATCAGTGCGTTTCATTAAGAAAATCTAACGTTGCTTTCCAAATGTCAGTGCAAGTGTCAGAATACTGTGAGATACAAAGCAATATAGAATATAGGAGGGGTTTGGACCCTAAGGGGGGCTTCAAAAGGGCCTCAGTGTTTAATTTCACAATAATTAAATTCCAGAAGTATGTGGGGAATATGAATGTCCTATGTTTCACCTCATCTGTTTAACAATTATGTAATCAACAGCAACATAAATCTATGCAAATGAAACAAGTCATATGATTAGTTTTTGGATCTTTGGGACATTTGGACATTGAAACGATTTTTTCCCCCATATCTCATCTTTGTTTTCCTTGTTAAAAACACTTTCTCTTCTTAACCCTCTTTATTAAACTCTAATACCCCTGTGTGTGAACTACAGGAGGTGTGCTCAGGCCTATCTGTGTGCCATAACGCTCAGCTCTGGCTCAAACTAAATACTCATCTGTTCATTAAAAATTATTAAGAACAATCTGGCTTTTAATCTCATTACCATTATAATCTCCCCAGATGCTCCTGTGCAGACATTTACACTCCATATTGCTGCTCCTGTAACTGAAATCGCCCTATAAAGGCTATAAGGGATCAGGATCTAATCAAACGGTCCATCAAACTCACTTTGTCGCCAGCAGCATGTTTTTCCGCGTGTGCAGCTCGTTGGGGTCCGCGTGCTGCCGGTTGAGGTACTCGCTCACGGCTTTGGTGGGGAACTCCGTCTCGCAGATGTAACCGAAGTCCCGGGCCAGGTGGACCGCCTCACCTGTGGGAATTACAGCCAGTGATCCCTCATGTTCACCAACTATCAGCTGCGTAAAGACGCATCACAGAAACCCTTTGTATATAATGCGCATGTGCCCCCTCCCTCCTTTATTTAATCTACATCTTTATGAATTTTTCCTCGTGTGAAATATTTTTAAAACTATTATTCCAGCGAGTGACCAATATGATTTTTATTTTTGTTGTTTTTATTCAGAAAAGCATATATTTACCTTGATAACTTAACACACACTGTTAAAATTAGATGTAGAAAATTTTTAATGGAAGAAAAAAACTTTAGGGATCCATCCTCTGTTCCTCTGTTTTATGCTTTTTTTTTTTAATGAAAGACAAACATGTTGATGTTTACTCTAAATGATTTTTATAGGCTATTTGCAAAAAAAAAAATCCAAAATAATATCGAATAACATGAATAATACGCAAGTGTTTGATCATAATAATTTAAAGGCCCGAAATGTCGACTTTAATTGATTAAAAATTAATTAATTTAGTAAACTTAACAGTGTTAACATTTAATATTTACAACACTACTGTTTATAATAGAGAAAGTGAGATCTCTGTAAGGTCATGACCTTTGTGGCAGCTACAGATGAATTTGGGCTTATTTTAATACAACAATACGAATGGGAAATTTTTTTTTATTGTGTATAGTGACTTTGTTTTATCATCTCTGTTTAGTGATTTAATAGATTTTTAGCCCTGAGATAAAGGATGAATGATTAAATGAATTAATGAATATTTAGGTCAGTGTGGGCATATTTCCCAAGACAGGTTATCCCAGACGAGGATGAATTCGTGATCTAATTTCTTGAGTGTATTTGAGCAGTTACAGTGTTAAAACATTTTATTATTCACCTTCTACAAGAGATGTTAGTAACGTGACGTTGGCAGCTTTACGTCTTCCAGCAGGTAAATTCAGCCCAATCTTCTCCAGCTTTTCTCTCAGACATTTGCCACCGTTTTTAGACTTTGCTCTACAGGAAAAAAAAGAAGGAAATGAGATGATGTAAAGTTGGACTTAATTGAATATAGTGTACAAGCTATGGATGAAACTGGAAAAATAATTTGTGAGAATAATAAGTTATCTAGTCACTTATGGATTGGACTCCAGTGTAATGTAAAGCCCAGACTATAATTAAAATAGGAGTGTGTTTAATCACATGTGGACTTTGGAGAATGCATGTGCGTAAACGTGCCCTGAGTCATACCTTCTCAACACGCCCCCCAACAAGGAGGCGTTGAGGCACTCGGGCGGGGACAGTCTCCTCTGGACCTCCCCTACGGTCACTTTGTACTTGGAGGTGGAGCTGAGCAGAGACAGGCGGCCCGGTACCGAGCAGAACACCTCGTTGATGTTCACGGTCACTCCACCGATCAGGCCGTCCTTCCCGAGCATCAGAGAACCCACGTTCTTGGGGGGCATGGGGACTGAAAGAGGGAGGATGGAGAGTGGAGATGTGTCATGTGTCAGGTTTTTTCCCACTTAAATCACATCATCACGGATCAAGTTGTTAATCTGTAAATGTCTTTTCTGTCATAGCTTTGCTCTTATAAGACTCAGAGGGCGGCCCTGGCCTAATGACGCGCCCACGCACCGGGCATTTGCTGTTATTTAATGTCGCGCAACATTCTGATTACTATATTATCGATTGTTGATTGGCTCGCGCCTCCAAATCGCATTAACCACCTCCCTGTCTTTTCTCCACGGCCGGTTTCCTCCCACCAGCAGCTCTGGATGCTCCTTCATCCCAGTCCCCCGCGTTAATGGCGTAAAGAGAGAGGCATCCAGGCAGGCTCGTATACGCATGCATAGGGGCCAGTGCGAGGGGGTTTTGATGGCTCCACGGGGGATAATACCGCAGATTAGCTCTAAACGAGCTCACGAGATCTCCGTGAGCGGTGCCATTTATTACATCAGCGGCTTAAATGCCCCGCGGGGAGCTCAGTCACTCAACATCCCGTAACTAAATCACCGCACATCATCAGAGCGCCAGGCTGTCAGCAACACACTGCCTGCGAGTCAATATACCGGGATCGTTAACCCGTCTCAAAACCTACTCTCCCTGGTCCCCAAAACGCAGATCCTCCTCCGTGGCCCCCTCTGAGGGCATCTCAAATCCTATGGTGCCAATAACACCCCCTTTATGAATGAATATCCTACCTTTTTATGAATGAATATCCTCCCTTTTACGCACGTCTACAAATTAATCATATTTCATTCCATGCATTAGATAAGAAAACTACAAGGAGTGAAGTAGCTCAATGACATGTTTAGTTTTTACAGCCTCATCATTTTATAACAGCTGGTGCATTATTACTTCTTATTAAATACTACCATGCATGTTGCTGATGCTCAGAGTGTGTTTCTGTGTGTGCATACCTTTTTTTATTACTGATTGATCCAGTATGTTAGTTCCGTTAGTGTCCTCGATGGTCTGCTCGAAGACAAAAAACAAATCAGGTATTTGATACATAAATAATAATCCATAGCCTGTTAAACTACATGGAAGATCTCCCTCCTTTTTTAGACAGTACTAGTCAGACATCACAAAAAAAGAGAAAAATCCTGCAGACTAATTCCTGCACATATTTAAGTTGTTAGTTTCTGCACAACAATCAGCTCTGTATACAGGCTAATTCTGTCTCAATTGTATTCGTCTGATGCAGCTAAATCTCCATTCATCATTCTCATTCATCATCCATCGAAATAAATTACTTGTTAAATAGACCGGATATTGTCAGCGGTTTTCACAATCGAATAAAAGAAAAAAAAACGTTATTTGTTCAGACAAATTTATATGGGGTTAATAAATGCATGACACAAATGCGGAAAGCCACAAATGAGAATTGTAGAGGTTAAATGGCAAACAATTCGGAATGTCTGTGCCCTGAGGGAAACGAAGGGAAGATGAAATCCTACACTGCTGACATAAAGTCTATTTCACTATTCATTATATTTCTTTTTTCTGTTCTGTTGAAGCTTCTCTTGTGTAGTTGCTCTCTTTTATAGAGCAGAACAAAGCTAATAAGATACACACATCAAAAAATATAATAATAATAATAATACTAATAATAATAGGATAATTTTATAAATAAATTAAAGTATGGGATATTTATTTCATAAAGTCACGAAAATAATTTAGATTTGATCCTTACACTTTATTTGGTTTTACTGACGTTAAATGTAAAGGTTTGTCTTTTCAGAATCATTTGAGCTCCTTGCAGTAAAGTCTAGTTATTTTACATCTCACTATCCTCTTATTATCGTCTTGTCTCAGTTTTCTTGTAGCTCTGGGTCATTTGCGTTTAGGCTGTGGGTTCAGCCCTGAGGGAGATAAGTTCACTGACCTTAAGTCTAAAGGCAAAGGAGACAATGAAAACAACAACTGGCAATAATTACATTACCTTTATTCCTTTTATTTGGCTGTATTTAAGTAGAATTATTTGTTTATATTGCTATGTAAAACTGTCATTTATCATTACATTAAATACAATTCTGTCGAGGAAAAATAACACGAGGCAAAATTGACAATAAATGTAATCATGCATCACTATTTTGTTTATATTACTCAGATTTAATCCAGAATATTTATAACTGTAAATTTCTAAAAAAAAAAATAATAATAACAAGGTGTATATAAATGTGCATTCTCTACTGTCAGCATCTCTAGATTATTATTTTGACCTTTTTCTTACCTGGACATCCTCCATCCCGTGCAGCCCGTGCAGCAGTCCGTCGCCCATACCGGGCTCCAGTCCCGGGTGAGCGGAATGCAGCAGCACGTCTGGCCGCCGCACGCCACCGTAGTCCCGCCGAGGGTCCAGTCCGGACAGCTGAGGCAGCGAGGCCCGGGGCTGCGCCAGCAGAGCCGAGCTGTCCATCCGGTCCCCGGCGGCGTCCTGCCGCTGCCGCGCCCCCCATGCGCCTTGCTGGCTCTGGTGCAGGGAGTTCAGGGAGTACGGGTCGCTCACGTGGGAGTACGGGTCCTGGCTCTGGTAGTGAGCAAGCGGCTGGTAGGGCGGTGGGAAGTACGGAGGCTGGAAGTCCGATGTGGGCGCATGAGATAAGGGCGGTGCGCTGGAGTAGGGTCCCGCATGCGACACCGAGCCCAGCTGGGACAAGCGGGAGCTGTGGCTCGAGACACCGTCATGCCGGTCCTTCAAGAGGGTGCAGAGAAGAAAAGAAAAGAAGTCAGATCCACGCAAAATACAAACCAGATTTACACCAAATGAAACCATATGGAGGCC
Source organism: Ostorhinchus cyanosoma (assembly GCA_029814465.1). Classification (NCBI taxonomy): domain Eukaryota; kingdom Metazoa; phylum Chordata; class Actinopteri; order Kurtiformes; family Apogonidae; genus Ostorhinchus; species Ostorhinchus cyanosoma. Next base: position 9,505,419 of record JAPTYQ010000017.1, on the reverse strand, counting down.
TGGATCATCAGGCACTTATTAGAAGAGGATTGCCTCTGGTGATGCAGCCGAAGTCTCCTGAATAAGAAGCACAAAAGGGCCTAAAGGAAAATATTACAGCCTCATTTTAAATCTGTCACAACACAAACCTCCACCCGAATCTCCGCATTCCCTATTTGGACAAACGAATTCTGGAAAAACTCAGTGAGAAATACAAACTCACCGCTGTAGAGTAGGAATGAACTAACATCTGTGAATCCTCTGATGGTTTCACGACGAGCTGACGGTAAAACACAAGGCTAGTGAAGACGTGGTTGGGCCGAGACACCCAAACTCATTCCAGGCTAAAGAAGCGCGTGTGTATCTGCAGGCACGGCCCGGCTCTACTGCTCCATACAGAACCTTCCTCCGCCTGGAGCTGCCGCCGCTCTGAGTGTGAGCACCGAGCTCCCGCCTCTACCCCCGGTATATGGTGTAATTGTTATTCATGACTGAGACTTACAGGAATATTAATGTGCGCGAGGCAGGGGACTGGCGACACACGGAGCGTGAAGCCTCTCGCGCAACCGTGAGTGACGTTTAAATTCCGTGGAGAGCCGAAACGACGCGCGAACAGCAGGAGATAGAAAGAAGGTTCTCTCTTGCAGGAAAGCGCTAACAGGGTGTCCAGAGCCGTGAGGGATTCCCCATCACAAAAAATATGCACTTTAGGGGCCTTTCACCAGCACAATCTGACGCAGGAAAAGCACGTTTCCCTGCCTTTGGTGACACTTTTTTTTGCGCACACAGTCTTTGACGTGATGAAAACCAATATCCAAGTCAAGTAAAGATGGTGGGAATATAAACAAACGGTACCATAGAGCTCAGACTGGACCAGAACATTTACACCAGCAGGGTCAGAGGGTCTTTTACCTCTAAATACACCCACTCTCTGGAAAACACTTCCACGAACTGAAAACTGCACTTTTACGCACAAGTACAAACACACACAAACACCTCCAAAAGACGATTTACGCATGTCTCTGCAATCATCTCGACACTCACTGTTAAATTTTACTGTTAATATAAGTATCTGCATTTATATGTATATATTTTTTTGCAGCTGTCTTTTTGACATCACAACCGTGACGCACGAAAAACTCTTTTACTAAATAACATTATTGACCACATCGGACCTCTGTTCCTTCTTGGATGACTTGTTTAACAACATTATAGCCTCCCCTCCCTCGCGCCGTGGGAGAAAAGCCATGTGCGGCACGAGACAAGGACTTCCCACCGGGCTGAGCAGAGGGGCCTCTTCGCCGTCTTGCCCTTTCTTCTGTGCTTCATGCTCGAGCCCATTCATGGAGCGCGAGCCGGAGCAGCAGTTCGCCCCATGTATTTTCTCTACTCCCTCTCTCCTCTCGAAAATGATTGTTCTGGGATCAAAGCCAAATGTTTTACACACCACTGATACACTATCACCCTCCTGTGACCCAGCTTTTTTTATATACTTTTTTTTTTTTTAAATTCTGCACATTCACAATCTAATAAACATCAAATACAATTTACATGTCTTTAAATTTAGAGTTTTGCAGCACAGTTTATTTAGTTTTATGAACTTGACATATTACAGTAAAATATATTTAGTATTTTTAATATTACTACCACAAAGCACTGTCATATTACACATTACAAGGGAAAATTATATTAAAACCCATCTTATATTAACACTATATTCTCTATATATTATAGAGAAACCTGCTGTTTACTTTTTTTTTTTTTTCATTAAAACACTAACTAAAGCTGCATATTTTCCAGAAACTAAACACAAAACAATACTAACACCCAAAGACAGGAGCACAAATGTCCGTCCTCTGAATTATAATCACAGTCACTGCATCCCAGTATAAGAGGCCTGCAGCCTCCTGTAAAACACCCCACATGACTAAACACCCACTAACTTTAAAAGCATTTCTCACATGTGTCTGATAAGTTGTTTCCCCCAAAAAACACATAATCAGATGGCGACATTACCTCATAAATATCTTCATACTTGACATTCTCAACTAGTTTCCACAGCATGGTCGCGTCTCCGGTGTCGGTAAACCGAATGCAGCCAAGTGAGGAAGGGATGTCTCAACTCTCTCTCTCTCTCTCTCTCTCTCTCTCTCTCTCTCTCCCTCTCTCTCTCTCTCTTGCTCTCTCTCTCTCTGTCTCTCTCCCCGCCCTCTTTAAAGTCAGACAGCAGGCTTTGTGAATGGGGAACCCCTGAAAAGACTTCACAACTGTGAGGAGCACAAGGCTTACATACAGCAGGCTTAGCAACCAATACATGCAAGAAAAAAATATGCATATTTTTCTTCTGCGGAATCAGTACAAGCTTTCAGAATTATATGGTATTACATTTATTGAATCACAGTTATTGAATGCTGCTGGTGACTTACAAGATATTTGACTGAAAGGACTTTAAATTAAGTTATTTCATACTTCTATGTGCCTTTATTTAACCAGATCTGTCATTTATAAAGATGACCTGGACAGATGCAAGACGATATAAAATACAGATAACATTTTTGTGCGAAGTAAAGCAGTGTCACACAAAATTAAAAACAAACATATATTGTGATACTTAATTTATACAACAGTTTTAAACCCAGGTAATGATTGCAGACAAGTGCAATGATTGTTGAATGTTGACACAGGAAAACAGGATGAGTATTCTGAGTTTTAGCTTTAGATGATAAAGTCATTAAGAGGCAATCACACATCCATCATCCATCTGTCTAGTGCTGTAATAATTTGGAGAAAAATAACTATATACTACTACCTTTTATCCCTGTTGGACATTCCTCCTCACTGTCATGCATTTGTATAATAAATAACAATTAAATAGATCAGTATACCATCAGTATAAATCACATAGCTTCATTGCTACTCAACATAAATACATGCAATTCTTCCAAACACTATTCCAATTGAGGTGTTTTGATGATCTAACATGTTGACTTATTGTCATGTTTGCAATAGCACCACCACGTACCATTTGTTTTTATGTAGCATCTTACAGGGCAATGAAGAAACAGGATTAAATAATCAAGTGTGCCCCACCTGACTCTTACTGATGGAGTTATAATGTATTGATCAGTGATTATTATTCTGTGCTAACTAAGAGAGAAATACAATTTCAATTCATACATTTCTCAGTTTAATAAATATTCATAGTATGTGCACTTGTCTGCATTGAAACTAACTTGATTGAAAAAAGTCATCTAGTGATAATTTATACCAATACTTCATTTATAATCTGTAATATATTAACTACATAGTATGCAAAACATTGGAAAAGTTGCATTATTTCCCAGGTTGTGAAAAGTGGAAAAAGTAGTATAGTTTCAGCAATTATAGATAATAGTTTGCCAACTACATGAGGAGAAAATTTTACTGCATGCATTTTTGCACATTTCTGTCATTTTGATGGATTTAAAATACAGAAGGGTGATGAATTAAAAGGAAAACATGATAGGAATGATCTCTTCCATCAATAGGACATGAGGGTTTTGTGAGTAATTTTATGAGTGAAATGAAGTGTATCATTTGTGGAATGGTCACAGTCACTAAATCTCAGCCAAACTGAACACCTGTGGAAGATTTTGTACTGACATGTTGGAAACACTCTCCACCAAATGAGGAATAATTGTCTCCTGGTAGAATTTATAGACTCTAGTCAATGTTGAGTCGCACCTGAAGCTGTTCTGCAGGCAGGTGGTGGAATGACATGTAAATATAACAATTCTGGTCAGTTTTTGTCCTTTAATTTGCCACCTATCTAAGTTTTTTAACTGCTTTTTTAATCATTAATTTATTCAAAATTAATAAGAAAAAAGTGTTAGAGTAACACCTTCCAGCTTTCCCTTCCAGCCAGTGGTTTTGTTAAATTGTATTGAACTGAAATTGAAGCAGTTTAAAAACACAAATCACTACACTACATTTTTCTTCCACTTGATCAGATAAATTTGAAGTAACTGAATAACCCACAGAGGCTGTGTCCTCTAACACCTCAACAATAAACCCTTCATATATTTCCTGTACTTGTAGCCCAAGTGTGTGCAAATTACTCCCCCTAGTGTTCTAAGAGCATCATTGCAGCCACCACAGTTATTGTCCTGCAGTTTCCAGTCAAAAAGTCATATTATTTTTATTTCTGTAACTATGCATACTTGAACATTTGTAAATAGAAGATCGGATTTATCGAAATTAAACAACAGAGAATATTTTCAGCAATTTTTCAGATATTGAAAGCTGGTCTATGTAAATTTAGAATAGGGATGACTAATCTAGAAAATAACAAATAGGAATTTTGCTGTATTTTTTTTTTAATTCCTGTGTGTTCATACAGCTTAGTACAATATAGATGTCTTATTACAGCTGTAATATCTCAGTGCTGTTTTTATTAAGTTATTCGTGTTGTTTAATTCTATTTGTATTGAGTTTGACATCGTTGCCATGATGTTATGTGTAAAAAAGCAAAATCCACAGAGGATGCTGTACATGAATGTTTAAGAGGCACGGCTGTTCCCATGTTCTCTGGAAATGACCCACTGCCAAATATTCACCCATCCCTCTGTTTCTCACTCTCTCCCACTCACCCAGTCACACACAAACACACACATGGCAGGGCATATGACTGTCAGCGATGACAGATGTCCTAACAGTCTGGAAGTCTGGAGGCATGGTTGTGGTTGTTGTCCTGCAGGGCTTTGACACACGATGTATCAGCATACATTACACACGTCACACCAATGCAGCTCCGTCAGCTCCCGGCCTTTTGTTTGCAACAAATGTTTGTATATTTTTATTTTCACCCTGATTTTAGTCCTTTAGTGTGGTATTTTCATCATGACTTTTCCAGATTCCATGTGGAAAATGTACAGATGATTATTTTGTAGTTTACATTTTTGTTGTGAATTAGATTTAGCCTATTTAGGGTTCTTTTATTGCATTTGTACATGTCTTGTAACTTGCAAATATGTATTCTGCAGAGTTTTATTCACAGACACTGATGGATGATTGAAATCTAAGAATAAAAATTGCTCTACCAGTCTCAGGTGAAAATGCTGAAAATAGTTAAATAGTCATATTTAGTCATTATTTACATGTCTCTGATATGAATACTGACCAAAATCAAAATAAAATAATGACACATGGACAATTATGTTACCTATTTACATTTGTTTTGGTCAGCTATTATCTCTGTATATGTACATATTTACTATAATCACTGCATCACTTAGGTAGTGGTAGTATTATTACATTATAAAACTGATCAAATGGTTAAATAATTGTTGGATGTACAAAGATAAATACATTTCATACTCAAAAAAGGCCAGATGGACTGCTTATCACATATTTCAGTAATACCAATACCAGATTTGGGTGTGATTTCAGAATTTTGTATTTTTGTAGACTGGGATATTGAACATTAGCTGAAATTTGTTTGATTTGGTGATTTTGGACTTTTTGTGGAAAATGTTACTGCAATTTTCTGGTTTTGGCTTCAATGAGTTTGTGGTATGTTATACAACAAAATGTAGATTAGGCATAAAAGTATGTGTGAATGACAAAAATATAACTTATGCACTATTTTTTTTTCAGTTAGATGACACAAGACAAAATACTTTTTCCCTCTGCATATTTACTAGGTTCCCTTTTTTTAAACATTAAAACTCAGGTTCATTCAGGTGACATCACGCTCATAGTTTAGAAAAA
>JAPTYQ010000017.1:9367971-9381043 GCA_029814465.1 Ostorhinchus cyanosoma | reverse complement strand
AGATATTCTACAATATTGACACACACACACACACACACACACACACACACACACACACACACACACACACACACACACGCACACATATATATACACTCTCAGAAACACACTCTAAATTGCTGCACCTTCTCTTCTGCTTGTAGAAGTTCTTGGAAAGTCCACTTTGGTTTCACCTGAAGTCTTCTGTATGTGAAAAGAAATAAAAACTCCATCATTCTCACCTCTGCAGAATATGAACAGGTTCTACCAACAGAAAAAAAATGCTACAGACGAGATACACTCTATATATTCTAAACTAGAAATCTATTAATATCAAGCCTTGTCACCAGATGTAACATGTAACATCTAATGATCACTTTGCCGTGCCTTTTTTTTTTCTAAGAACAGAGATAATCATCCGTTAAAACACTGCACACGCATAAAAACATAGGAGGCAAAGTCACCTAAGGCTCCCAGTGAACATTTCTGTTGTGCGTACCATGAACAGTAAAGTTGAAGCTACTGACAATGCTTTTTAGAGACTTGATAATACATAAATTACCCCTGACAACACTTCTCAAATTAGATTTGTGATTGCCTCCATTGAGAAAAGGTCTGAAATTCCTTAAAGCCTCAGTGTAAACATGCAGACTACTGCGCACTGTTGTTTTCTTTACCAGCTTCGTCACATTGAGTTAACAGGTGCTTAAGGTGATGAAAGCTGCAGTTTTGCTCACCGAATTTAATGCAAAGTGAACAATACGACATGACTGTAACAGATTCCTTTGGTCAACATACCAAAGGCTGTTATATTTTACTGTCACTGTGCCGTACGGAGGATAATTTCTCTTCTCGCGCGTGAAGGCCTGGCGTCGTCTTACTTTGATCCAGACTCTCTCCTCATGCTGTGAAATGAGAGGTGATGTGACTGCGCCGCCGTTCGCTCTGTGTGTAGTTTGTGTCTCGGCTTTAAAGAAACGCGTTTGAGAGTAGAGCAACCTGTCCTGTTCGCTTTTTCCTGAAGGCTAATTTACCTACTCTGCCTCTCATGTCGGCGCCACTCTCACACTGCTGCAAAGAAATTGTTGACTTCTACAGAGGCAGGAAGGTGTGCATATGTACACCCATCGGTAAGTGTGTGTATTTGTGTGTGCGTGTTTGAGAAAGAAATAGAGACAGATGACGTGTGGGCGTTTGAAGAGTGAAAGGAAACATTCTCCGGCTCTCTCCTCCCATTAAACATATTTGTACATTTCATCGCCAATAAAAACAGCAAATCAATCTCATCCAGCACTCTTCAGAGAGCTCTTTGAAGTCTTCTTAGTAAATGACCTCCCACTTTCTCCATCAACCACAACCCCCCGACCACTGAAAAAAAAAAAGACTAGTGCAATATTTATCTCACTTCACAAAATTTTTAAGTTTTTTCTTTTTTGGAAAATCCTTGAAATTTTCATCAAAAGCATTCTAATCAGGCACTCCTCAGGTCAGCTAATGAGTTGGCAGGAGTGGGGCCCTCGCCGGGCGGTTCTCTTCAAAGGGCTAGCTCATTAGCGTTAGCGGCTCTGATTATGATACTTTCACATGCTCCCCGCGCATACACACTTGCTCGCTCATTGACGTAGCCTCTCTCACATTCACACACACACACAGAGAGAGAGAGAGAGAGCTGTCATTAGCCCAGTTAGCACGATTAGCATCATTAGCAGCCAAGGTCAGTGTTTGAAGCCAGAGACAGACGAGCGACCTCCATCTTCCTTCAACCAGCCTTTCAAAATGTCTCCTGGCTACTTTAACATCTGAAAAGTTACAGTGCTACAATTAGGCCAAAGGAAAATCAGGCGAAAGAAGAAAAGGAAAAGAAAAGTGGGGGGAAATAAAGGACAGGAAAGACAAAGTAAAACCAAAACAATCTGCCAAGGTGAAAGAAAAAAATAATCATTTGCCCTTCCTGCCCTTTTGCTTTTTAGTTTTTAGAAGCCAGTGTTTCCCACCGTCTTTTTATTTTTTGTGAAGAGGGGAAAGAGTTCACATGTGATTTGCCACAACTCCACTGAGAATTAATTAAAGCAGATGAAAAAAAAAGATGTCACCGCTCCGTGGATCATTCAGCTTCCCATTTACCTCTTGATAACATCATGCCTCGGTCTATGTGGTGACTCTGTGCAGTGGAGTTTCGTGTTTGCTGACATTCGTGGTGAAAGCATGATGAATGTGAATTATTAATCGGTTTTTGATTCTGGTATAACATTCATAGCAGGGTGTCGTTTCTCAGGTCTGACTCGACTTGAGACAAAATGGATGAGCAAGATTACATTTAACTCTGAAACTGCATCTTTTGTTGAAGTTATTGTTTATTTATGTATTGATGAAAAGGAGTTAATCACATAAGAGACTGAATGAGTCGTCTGAACCTCTTAACCAGAGGTGTTTTTACCTACGAAGCATCAGCCAAGTTTTTCACCTGAACTTAGACAAAGAAAGTTTCTTCTATATGCCCAAATGGAAAATGCAAGTTAAAACATCTAATGACAAAAAGACTGAGGGGTTTTATATTGTAGTCTGAGCTTGGAAATGTATCAGACCTGTCTGTCAAATTGCAATAAAGAGAACATCAAGTCCATTAACCCAGTAATTTTGCCTTTGTTCACCATGTGGCCTAAAGTTTTGGGGATGACACAAGTTTTATATAAGTTTTATATTTACAAAATTTACTGCCTAGGTTTTGTTCAAAAAATGTCCATGTGCTTCTGAGGAACACTGAAGAACAATTCAAGGCATTGTATTAGTTTCAAAGAAATTCAATGACAAGTAAGTTCCATTTAGAAGAATCCATATCTGTCATTCGCAAAAATTTTGGTCATGATTGTGTACTTTCCACTTTTTTTTTTATTGAAACAATTGAACTGTGATTCAAGTTTTCAGCTTTACTTTAATTCAGGTGGTTTAACACCTCATTTTCAAAGGCTTGGAAGTACAACTGACTGACAAGACAACATTTGTGCAACAATACTGGTGGAGTTGACTGTGTTTTATTACTCATATTCCAGTGTTATTTAGCCTAAAGGGGCTCCGCTGTTAGAGGTCAAACATAAGGTGACATAATATTGACCTGAAGGTAGAGTGTATTCACCACATTTACTCTTTTGTGTGTGTTTATGTGTGTGTTTATTCATTTACAATTCTAAATTAAAGTTTCAAATGTTTTTCCCTGTGACATGAAACAACACTTTAAAGTGTTGTTTCTCCCAGCAGCAGTTGGTGAAGTCCTCTTAACTCCTCTAAAGAGCAGCATCTCCTGGATTTGTGCTGAACTGATGCACGGTGATCGGACTGAGGCGATGGCATTTGTTTAAGGAACCTAAAAGCAGTCTTTAAAGAGGGCAGCTATCTTTCCCTCTGTCCGCTTCCCTCTCGTTATCCGTCCGTTCGCCTCCTCCTTCCTCACTTGTTCTCTGTGGTCAGTGTGTGACAGAGGCCTCGGGCTGACTAATGGCTGTGGGCGAGATGTCTGGGAGATGGAGCTGCCCCTCTAATTCACTGGTGGTGGACACACTGGATTAAACTCAGGCTGACTGTGACTGTGTGTTGGAGGAACTGTGCGTAAATGTGTTTAAAAGCTGGAAATACAGCGCAAAGGAGAGAATTGGTGCTGCTGTGTGCATGCATGCATGTACATGTGTGTATGTGAGTGTGTGTGTTCCCAGAGAAAGCCTATTGAAAAGCCTCTCCAGTCTATCAGATTAGCTCCATTAGTGGATTAGCCGGATTAGCAGGATTAGCGGGTTAATTGCAGTCTGCTGCTGCGTTGGTGCACAGAGGCTAATGATGGCTAACGCTAGTTAATCGCACACACAGCCGCGTTAGCCAGCTACTGCCACGTCTGGCAACATGGCACACATATCGGGGAAACCAGCATAGACCAGCTTCCCATGAGGATTAGGAACAAGACATGTTTGGACCGCACATCTATGCCAGTGAATAACAGCACCCTTTACTGGAAACTTATTCTTTTCATTTATGTTGTCTTTTGTCTAAATATTAATTATGTTACTCATAATCTTATGTTTACACTTAATCACATTGTTTTGAATCATTTCAGTTGTTGATGTTTTTTGCTCACCTGTTCCCAAGATGAAAAACTTCAATCTGCCTGTGCACAGAATATATTTTCGGGAGCATATGCTGCTACATGTTATCATTATCAAACCATGGGCACAGTTTGAATTCATTTGCTCTACGAGGTGAACACTGTCTGCCTTCAACCCGCCTCAAACGGCCCCCTGCTTATTGTTTATTTTATTATGGACAAGAAATCAGAAGATAAATATGAATGCATGCACAGTTCAGCAGTGTTTGAAACAGCATGTGGCTGCAGAGTAGTGAAACTTTTAAAACAAATACAAATTAATATTTACAACATGTACCAGTAAAACAGTCTACTGCTTAAAATCTGGTCCACACAGCGTGGTTCTACTAGTTTCTTACTTTTTCTCTCTTGATTAAGTGAAGGACAGTTGCTTTGAGAGCTTACATTTATGGTGACATGTTTATATTCTCATTATAATAGAATAGAATATTTGAATTAGGACTTTGCACAATGAGGATATATGCTGAATGGGTTGCTGAATCATGCTTTGCTGTTCACTTTATCTCACAGATCACACTCTGTTTTGTAGTATTTTTTTTTTATCATTTGGATGACACTTCACATTCTTTCACTCGATATGGGTGTAGGCAAAGTAAGACAAGGAGCTTGTACCCAAAGGAGGGGCTACGTCTATCACATGGATGTGGTCTGGGTATTAAAATCTGGACCCAGACTAGAATTATTAGATCATGCTGCACACTGATCTCACTGATCCCTCACAATTAGTCTTGTTTTTTACCACCTGTCATGTAATACAAGACATAACAGGAAGTGGATCTTTCCATGTGGTCGTTTTATATAAACTATTTATTTGATTGTGCCATATTGTGATAAGTATTATCATATATAGCCTTAATAGTAATTTATCCAGATATTCAATATGCCTTGATTTTTTTCTTCCTGCAAACAAAAATACAGACAAGTTTTCTCTTTCTTTTTTAATTTGTGTCGACTTTTATGTACACACTGTGAGGTTTTGAGTACGAATAACATCCTCCAGTGATCATAAAAATGTAGTTTTATGTGTAGAAATGACCGAAACATATTCAATACATGCATAAAATATTGCTTTAATTGAAAAATCTCATTACCTAATCCCACAGCAAACACTGTGTTGTTTGTATTGTTGATTCAGACCCCATCAAGTAAAATTCAGGTGAAATCTGCCACTTGCAAAAGGCAGTCCAGCACTGAGCTCTACTGGATCAACACCGGGGGCAGATGTGTAAACAAAACCCAAATCAACCTCAATCAGCGACTGTGCAGAAATGAAAAGAAAGAGATGATCGGTCAAAGCGGTGGTACGTGATATGTTGCCGGCAGGATGCGGTGTTGAGAGCTGAGTGAGTGCGGCGTTATTGATGCAGTAGCCAATGAGGTCTGACACATGGCTTCAGGAAAGGAAACGCCAGGGGTTATGGGTAAAATGGGTGTTAGCGAGAGTGTGCAGAAAACCAGAAGCACACCCACACCTATGCACATCGCTCACACGCAAAAAGACATAAGATGCCCAGATGCGAGTGAGCACGGACTCTCACACACACTCTGGCAGACTTTCCATATATTCTGTGGGCACCTCGGCCTCATTAAGGGGAAGTGAAGGGCTCCCTGCTCATCTTTTAAAGATAAAACAAAGTGCTGTGATGTCATACCTCATCAGCCTCCGCCAAGGAGACGAGAAGCACTTTAGCAGAAAGAGCAGAGTGTGTGATCGCCTGAACGCACAGACCTCCCTCTGACACTCTTTCTCTTGCTCTCTTCTCTCTCACACACAAGTGAATACACACACAATCGTGGCGGCAGTAGATGGTGAATGAGGGATGCATGTTGGTTTGGGGCTAAACATGATATCTCCTTTCCCCAGGGCCAGCCAATCAGAACAGCCTGCCAGGGAAAAACAGCAAAAGCACTCAAGACCGTCCAGCAGAAAACACACTCGGAGACACACAGTTATAAACACACTAAAAGACAGGCACACACAGAGAGAAAACACACACTCCTGTACTCCACCAAAACTCCCTCTGAGCAAACATCCGTTCAGACAAAGAAATGCTCCACCTTAAGTGTTAGGTGAGTGATTCAGAGTGTCATAAAAGGGCTTCATCACCACCACCACCACCATCATCATCATCATCGGAGTCATCATAATGATCATTATCGTAAATATCAGCAGAATTTACACCCGCTATCAGCAGTACAAGTGAGTACAAAGCCGAGCCTCGTCGTCACAGCTAATGTTCTTAGAATTGCACCAGCGCCGGCGGGGGGGTGGGACCTTAGGGTGGGAGCTGGGGGGTATGGGGCACAGGAAGTAAGTACCTGGGGGGCAGCAGTCAGGGGAAGTGCCTAGAGGTCCAGGGCCCAGGGAAGACAGAGTGACTGCTATCGGCTCCGTTAAGGGGAAGGATCGGGGCTAAGTGTTTCCAGGGGAAGTGTAATAATAGAGGAAATGTTGTCAGGAGGGTGAAACCATGAAAACCAGCATGGTGTGAAGATGAAGCAAGACAAAAAAAAAAAAAAACAGCTCAGAGGAGTTGGATACATAACACACCACGTTTTCTCATGAGGCATTTCTTTGTTGGATATCAGGTTTTCAGAGGGACTTTTGGGGGGCATTCTTGTTCCTAATTTTAGTCATTTTATATTAAAAAGCGAATGTAAGTTAACTTCACGCTGCTTGCAAAATCTAGAAATAAGACTTTGAAAAATGTACATTAAAAATAAGTGTTGACATGTTTTAATAACAAACTGAAGATGCTGTGGAACCATGTAGGTCAAAGGTTTTTTGGGGTTTTTTTTTTACAGTTATGTATTTGTGTAGGTCTGTCCCTTTGTGGAGACGGATATTATTGTGTGTTACATCCGTATATTTATAATCTGTTTACAAAGTGCCAAGTCTGCAAGTTCACACACAGATAGTATAGTAGTTTTATATTTGCACTTAAAACTTCTTCCAAATAAATTCATATAGGGTAGGACACAAAAGACAAGTATTAATGTTTATGTTTAATCATCCTTTTTGATTAAGTAATTAATTATTTAGTGTATATGTTATCAAAAAATCATATCAAATCCTCTGGTAACTTCAGTTTCAAAGTAAACATCATGTCTGAATAACTATCCAAGACATATTCAGTTTACAACATAATAGAACATCCAAGGTGCTCTTAACTGAAAATGACACCCAGCACTTTTGTAATAAATAATTAAATGGTTTCATCATTTCATCACCTAATCTTGTAATTATATAAGCACTTTTATGGACAAAATGGCACCTTTCTGAGTTGTGCATTAGTTTATTCGCAAGTTTTCAAAGTTATTCACACATGGGGCTAAATGGGAGTATAGTACCCAAAACAACACAGTGCAATTTTTTTTTTGTCAATGGTTTTATTCAAGAGTTAGTCACAAAAACATCCATTATTATAATTTGTCCACATTCGGAAAAATAAACACAGAGTGAACGAACCAAAAGCACAACATAAGAAAGCAAACATAACAAACACACATTTTAATAACCCTCATCAGTATATTGTTGAAGGGGCTGCCAAATCTGATTAAACTGGTGTAGTTTATTTAACTATGAGAACCGGATTCTCTCCAGATGAGAGTTTAATCATATCTTCCAGCCATAATTTAACTGAAGGAACGTCAGATTTTTTCCAGAACAACAAAACAAGCTTTTTTGCTAAGAAAGTGCATAAGACAGGAATTGGCAATGGTGTTTTTTAAGTTGTGAAAACTGATTATTGGCTCCAAGTACAACCAAAAACGCATCAGGTTTCAACTCTATATGAAGCGTATCTGCTTAAGTTTTAAATATGTTACTCCAGTATGAACACGGTGCATTTTAACATTCACAAAAAAAACCCCAGAAACTGCAGCCTAAGCAAATAATTTAGTCAAATAACACAACTTAGGATCTTTCATAAATAAAACTATTAATACGAATCAGTTAAATGTTACAGTATTATAGCATGGAAATCTGAAATTCTGTTACATTTATAGTTGTAGTAATATGATATTTATTATTTACAACTTGCTTTTACTTCATTCTCTCACACTTGGAAATGAGTGATTCCATCCTCTTCTAATAATTAAACTTCTATAATACAACATTCTGCTGATTGTCTAATATCTACTGTATGCAACTACTGTCTTTCACTCTCTAATAGGACTATCAGCAGGAGTTTATTGCTTGTCATGCACTTCTATAAACTGTAGGTGCCACCTCAGACACAGCCATGTCTCCTCCAGTTCCACTAGAAATACTGATGGCGAATAAAGTAGAACTTGACAGTAACAAGTCACAGTGAAAGCTACCGTTTTGCTCTCAGTTCTGTGACTTGCATTTGAACCCCGCCCCCCATGTGTAACCTCAGAGACACCCTCAAAACTGCCCTGTGATGAAACCTGTCACACACACTAGAGAGAAAGTGAGACTTTCATGGCTTAGTTATGTAATGTGAGGACCGGAGGTACAGTATGGAGCTTGTATTTTTGTTAAACTCCTGGGAAATTTAAATAATTGGGGAAAAAAGGTGCTAAGATGCAAATGAATGAGCAGCTTTTCTCCCAAACTGACTCACTGAAGGTTGGAGAAGTTGGCTCATTGCTGTTCATTTCACGTGTTGGTCTCACTTGGTTGTTGACCCCTCATAGATCTTGATGAGTTTTCTCTCACTTTCTGTTACATCATCTCAGCATGTGAAGATGCTCGCAAGAAAAAAAAAATATTAAAGATTTGAAGCACTGATAGAAAAAGAGATGATGGATTTTCGTCCTTTACTTTTTCCGTAGCTCAGAATCTTTTTTGACAATTACAGATAATTAATCCCCACATCAAAAATAAAATGAATAACACAGCTGTGACCCAGGAGAGCAGGGGGAACGGGGGCTGAGGCGGGGTAGGGGTATGCAGCTATGGCAGGGTCATTATAGGGTGTACAAGAGTGTGGAAGAGGGGGCACCAGGGCAGGGAGGAGGGATGGTTGAGGGGATTTGCGTGGGGTGAAGGCTGGGTGTGATGAGGGGGGAGGAGGGTGCAGCTTGGAGGCTGGTGTGCGGTGGGGGTGAGGGTTGGTGGGGGGGTATCAGTGGGGAATGGTGTCAGCTGCAGAGGCAGCAGGGAAAGCCGACATCTTAATAAAACAGCCTCGGGCTAAATCCCATTAAAGGCCTCAGAGCCTGTTACCACTGCTGGCCAGGTAGCGCACACACACGTAACACACATAACACACTCCACACATACACACACTTCATATATTTGTGTCTGTGCGCACACACACACACACACACACACACACACACACACACACAGGAATATATTATATATGGATCCATGTGTCCGTCTCTCTGTCTGTTCCTGTCTGTCCATGTGTGGGGGTCTTTCTTTGTGCTTGTTTTTGTGTGTCTGTGTGTAGTTTCACCATCTGACCATCATGCAGTTTCACCCTCTGAATAACACAATACTGCACATACAAACATACAACTATGGCCTATTGTTGTTGAAGGAGCGCCATTCATGCACAATCCATTCCACTTATAGTGGACCTGATGGCTCCAGCTTCGATTTGAAGCATCACTCTGCACTCGTCTTCACCTCCAAACCTTTCCTGATGAAGGAGAGCGATGACGAGGGGAAACCTGAAGTCCTAAAGCTCTGAGGAGAAAGTGTGTTGTCTCTGAAATCAAGAAATGTGGAAGCTCAGAGCCCAAAGTTCAGACAAAGCACTCAGGATGATTACTTTAAGCTATAGTATGTCACATTTCCACATTAAAAAATATAAAAACAAGGCCTGCATATATATTTATTGATATCTGGTGTACTTTCTCAAAAACAACCTCATTCTTTTAGTCATTTAGTCGTCAGGATCATCAGCTCCCCTTTGTCAACATCAAAGTTATTTGCAGCTATTTCATATCAACATATGTCCCGAAAACTAATATGATAAACTTTCAATACATGACCTGTTCTTTAAACATGCTTTCTTTCAGACTCATGTCAGATAGATTTTCATCAGAAAACTTGGTGTAAATAAAAACTCCCATGATCCCACACTGCACTACAGTTACTTCACTACATCATCCTCTACTATATCTTTTGTTATTGTTTTGATTGAGAGACTCCCAGCTGCAGAAATTTTTAATACCTTGTTCTTATAGGATACAGAACACATGCTGTAAACCACTTCTACATGTTCTGTTGGTTCAGGATCCATGAAGCAGGTAAACGCAAGACATCACTCCAACAACTATGTAAGAAGTAGCACAATAGAGACAGAATAAGTTTTAGAATGAAGCTTGGTCACTGTCAAATTTAATGTGTTGGTGAACAAAAAAATGTTTAATTCACCCACTCTTTACTGGATCTAGATCTTCATGACAAAAAATGTCATGTAAATGTCATCAATATGGTGGTTTCCTCATCCTAAAGTGATGCAGAGGTGATCTTTTAGGTCATTTTCCCCCTGTTTCTGGTCTCCTAAACAGGCAGATGGGTGTTTTATGGGGTGTCTCCACCTCTCAGCACCCCATTTTACAGCACCCCCTGGTGGCCACAGATCAGACTTGTCATCTCCATGAGAACAGAGGGTCACAAACACACATCTAGAGGTTTTGTTTTTTTTTTTACTAACTTAATAGTTTTTCTTTGACTATTTTTTCTGTTTCATATTTCATCTCGTACCTATACTTTTTGTTTCTAGCAGTACAGTAAGTTGTTGCTTGTTTTTTCTGTTTTTATCTCTAAAATGAATGAGAAAGTTTATGTCACAGGCAGCGGTCACTTCAAAAGTCACAAACTGAAAAGGCTGGGAATGTTAGCTCAACTAAACATACCAGTACACAGGTAGCTTGAGCTGCACTTGTAGGTAAAAAACTGAATTTGGAAGTTGTTCTTTTAAAGGCAAGAAGGGAGTATTATGTTATACACTCGGCTGAGAAATCTTCACTGCACAGATGAGCTCTGGAGGAGATTTGTCAACGATGGCAATTTCTCCCTGGAGCACTACAGACGCTTGTATGTTGAACAGTATCTAAACTGTCCTCTGAGTTTTTATCTCCACATACACTCTCTGATGCTGGGCTGGGATCCAAGTATACTGGCCCAAATGAAACACATACTCACACACTTCCGCACACACATACTCTCTCACACACACACACACACACACATACTCTCTCACACACACACACAAAGTAGGGGGAGATCAATATGAAAGAGGAATCTATATGTCCCAAAGTTGAAGTTCAGCCTCTGTCTGACAGAACACACAAGTTCCTGTTGTAGTAAACTATTGTTTTGACAGGATGTCACTTCAGTTCTGCGGAGTGTGTGTGAGAGCGCCGAGCGCCGCGCGCCTCCTCTTTATCTCAGGCCTAAGGCTACTGTCACTGAGCCGGGGGGAGAGTGGGAGACCGAGGCAGACAGACAGAGGGAGAGAGAGAGAGAGAGAGGCAGGGAGGTAAAGAGAGAGAGGCAGGGAAATAGGGAGGAAAAAGGGAGAGATAATTCACTTGTCAGCTGCCTGATGAAATGCCATTTTAACTGAAGCTGCTAATAGGAGCATTACGGGGGTTCGGCAAGCCTGAGACAACTTGCTGATAGTGAAGTGTGAGTGTGTGCATCAGTGTGTGTGTAATGCCAATACCCGCATACTTTTTTCTTCCCTTTACATAAAACCTCTTGCTGCCATCAGCTAACAGATCATATTTCTGACTCCACGCTGACTGGGTCAGTGTAGATTTTTGTTTTTCCTATTTCCACAAACATGCTGCATCAAACATAGTTGGTAATTACTCCAAGATCCTGACATGTCAACACTCATATGAGATGATGGGGAAGAAACTTTGTAGTTTCATTTAATTTGTCTTTCAGCCGCTAAGGCTTTCATTTTATTTATTTATTTATTTACAATTAGGAAAGTTTTGCATAGGGTTAAACACTAAAATGCTACATTTTTTAAATTGTATTTAAGCCGGTACAAGATGATGATATTCCAGCTTTTGGATTAGGTAAATACCCTTCAGATTTGATTTAAACTGCACCTTGATTGTTCTCCAGTAGAGCATTACACAGTTTTAGGTTGGATGATGGAGGAAAGTCTGAAATGTAAAATAACACACCAACAAAAAAAGTACAAACTTTTTTGAATTTGCATTTTATTGAAATATTGTCTGAGTATTGACTGAATATAGTGTGATTAAAAAAAAAAAAAAGTATCTCATCTACAAAACATTGATCCATGGTAAAGAAAAAAAAGTGGGTTTGTATGGATAAAAAAGTTACATGTTCAACTAAAAGATAACCATATACGTTTTCTCTTCTTCAAAGCACCATATGCTCATATTACACATTTATGTGAACATTTTTGTGATTAATTTATGGTAGAGCATAAAGTCATGACATAAAACTATCCCTCCTTACAAACATAGAAACTTAAATGAGTTATCATTTTAAACTTTAATGTCTGTCATAGCAGATTGATTTTTACTATTCTAATCTCATATATTATATGAAAATATATGACTGTATGAGTGAAATAAGTGTGAATTGTAGCAGGAATTTCTGCTAAATAACTTTCTGTCTGTATCTGTTTGGGATCTTCACCCCAAACACTTTAGTTGCTGCAGTAGATTTCATGCAGATGCTGTGGAAGCTGATACAGCATCGTCACAGCAACCAGTTATACTGTCCACCAGCATTATGGTTTTCAAAGGGACATCTAAGACACACACATACACACACAGCCACACACTCACTCACACAGAGAAAGGGTTAAGAGAGCCCTGAGGCCAAGTGATTTACGCAAGAATGGGCTGAATAGTTACTGTCTCTTTCTGCATGTGTGTGCATGAGTGTGTGCAAATGTGTGTGTGTGTGTGTGTGTGTGTGTGTGTGTGTGTGTGTGTGTGTGTGTGTGTGTGTGTGTGTGTGTGTGT
>JAPTYQ010000017.1:9324061-9340039 GCA_029814465.1 Ostorhinchus cyanosoma | reverse complement strand
AAATGAAACTTTATTCAGCACAACTCTTCATTTCAGTTATGTGATTTTAATGTTTTGAAATATAGCTACTCATTTACCAATTGTGTAACGGAACATTGAAATACGTCATCTGATTATACGTGTTAAAAAGTTATCTACAGCCACAACAAATACAAAATATAACCGGTGATGAGTACTTTTTGCGCAATACTTTGTAAAGACACTAATTACAACCTTAAGGCATAAAAGTATAAATAAAACGTTGAAAATATGATATTAGAATCATCTAGGTACATCTAAGCCACCATCTTATGATACGTTAGTTTCATTATGGTGAAGCTTAGGTGTTTTTCCCACAGTAAAACAGGTGTAACGTTAATTTATAAGTGTGATTGCGACAATAATGTGACTAATACCATTTTTGTATTACAATGCGTCACATCAGTCACGGTCACCCAGCCCAACCCCCCTTACCTTGGCTATGACCCTTCACCCAGATTCATATCCAAGAGAATGACACACACGCATATCACGGGGCTGAAACTGGGCCAGAGTTACCTACAGTTGGACTTAAAATGTCATCAATTTAACCAGGGTTCATGCCGATTAAAGACAAAATACTGAATCAATCCCACGCTCAATCATGAACCGGCTAAAGTTAGCTGCAAGCTAACAACGCCACTTAAACGAGCTACTATGATAGCAACGTTGACAGACTTTTAATCTTCTCTGGTGTGTTTGCAATGACTTATATCTTTCATGGGACTCACTCAGCTGTTTTTTATTTCCTGGATGCATTTTTAATCGTTAAAATTATGCTTACCTGTAGTTGTATGACTATGCCAACACCGCTTCCCTGTCAGACGCTCAGCTACTGTGCTACTGGACTACAAAAACCGCTAACGCTTTCAAAGACCCACCAAGGTTCAGGCTGTCCTCAGATATGCCTGCAATAAAAAAACAAGCACAACAGTAAATAGTTATATTTATGTGAATATTAAAGTGTTTTTGACTATGGCATTTGATTCTGTTGTTGTAAAAATATCAATAATGGCGAATAAATGTATGACTATGCACATTTATTAATTTCCGTGCTGGCGGCAATATTGGAGGATGTTCCCGGGGTCCTATGTTGTTGGACATTTGACACTTTTGCGCCCCTGACGGCTAGAAATTTTTGTTTGAGGGTTTTGAGTTTCAGGAGGATATGGCTTTTGCTCGTGCTGCCGGCGTTTTGTCTAAATTTGCAGCTAGCAAATACCCTTTATTGTCAGGTATGTTGTACAAAGTTAACGTTTTACGGTCTCTTTTAGTGACTGACACCTCCGCCTTTCTGTTAAAGCTTTGTGTCTGTTCCATTGATAAAAGCTGTGGTGAACTTTCACCCAGATAGAGGCTTCAGTACTGATTGAAGGCGCTGGGTGGTAGTATTATTGTGCTAAATCTAGTTAATTGTGGGTCTTTTTGCTATAATTATGCTGTGAAACTAAATGTGTCTCCATATTGATTAATTTGCTCATAGCCCCAGTTCTAATACATGTAAAGTTGTCTACACTGGGGTCACAAATGGGTGTGAAATGTGCTGTGAATGCAATGTACCTGTTAAGTATACATATAGCTTCGTCTTTGCAAGTTTTAAGCCTTTAGGAGTTTTTCATTAAAACCTAGTAAAGATATGAGTATTTGAAGAGTTTATTTTAATGACAGCTACTTTTAACACCATTCAATAAATAGATGCGACATTAAAGGTTAAATACCTTCCACTGCACTTCCACTTTAACTGCATCTGGCAAATAAAACTTATTTTACCTAAAATGCTACTCATTACAAGCCTTAATTTATTCAGGTTCAATATGCGTGGAAACACATGTGACAAAGTCAACATTATCTTTCTAATATCGAAGTTTCTCTTCGTCACAGACGTAATTATAAAGGTATACATACTATAGACTATAAATATCTTTGTAGGTATATGGTATACACATTCAAACTAAACCTTGATAATGCTTTGGCACACTTCGCTCTTCCATTTGGAGTTTTAAACATGCCATTTGTTAAAAATGAAAAAAAAAAAGAATATCTACATTAATGTATCATTTCTAATCTAATAATTTCCACCTCTAATGAGAGATTGTTGACGGTTGACTGTCCTAATTCCAAATCAGTGGAAAGATTCATTTAAAAAAACAAAAAACAAAGGACAGTTTTGGAGTGGAAAAAGTCAACGTGTTAAGTGACAAGCATCCACTGTCAACAACGTGATGTGAGATGGGTTAGTCCAAAAGTAGAACAAAGGTCACATCAGCTCCTCTCTTTTGTCTGAGGACAGTCTGGGTCATGGTTCACCTTTCTCTTTCTGTGTTTCTGAAGGTCATGCCAGCCGCAGCCTCTCTGTGTCTTCATCATTGGCAGGTATTTCTCTCAAAAAGAGAATTTGGTTGTATATTGTTGTGCAGTATAGGAAGATGAATTCCACTTCTCACACTATAACAGATATATTTTAAATTGTGCATCTTTCAAATATAAAAGCACTGATTACAGCCTTTGTCTATGTTATAATGAATAATAATATTTAGTCCATTTAATATCAATCCAGACAAGCTGCAGAATTGAGGTTGGAGTTTAATTCATATTTAATTTATTACTTCTTACTTTCACAATTCCATCAGCCAGTCTGTTCTGAAGAAATGGAAATCCTCATAATGTCTTGCCTGGTAAAATAGAAATAACATTTTGAAAAATAAATAAATAGATAAATACTTTGACAACTGTTTTCCTTTTGCACCTGTACCAAATACACCCAAGTGTCCTTGAGCAAGGATAGCTTTAAAGTTTGCTTGTGCTATTTGTGCAAATTTTCTCCAGAGATAGTAATAGCAGAAATGAAAATAATCCAATTCTGGTAGCCCTATGTCTGACTTTTTTTTTTTTACTGTTCTTCCCATCAAGCTCGAACACACGTCAGCTACGAGCTCAAGGATGATGTGGCAGTTATACGACTCAATGATCCAACATCCAAGGTGTGTGTGTATATCTGTGTGTACATGTTTAAGGAAGAGAGCATGAGACAACTCATACGTACGTACCATATGTGTCAAAGAGAATTATGTTTGTCACAGTGCCGACTACCTGTCACTGTCTCAGTTGAGATTTGACATGATTAATCAATGTTTTTGTTCATGCAGGTGAACACACTGTCGGTGCAGATGCAGTCTGAGCTGTCAGAGGTGATGGGGGAGATCTGGTCCAATGGAGCTGTGAAAAGTGCCGTCCTGATCTCCAGCAAACCTGGCTGCTTTATTGCTGGAGCAGATATCAAGTAGGTTTAATGTCTTTACCATGTTAGCGTGTGCGATCACTTGTGCCACCACGCCACGTCGTGATACATATGTAACTCATTGTTCTCCAAATATTTTTACAGTTCTCCCACACATTAAACTTATCAATCTGAATAGGTGTTAATGTTTGTCATTCTTTGATAACAGTATGATCCAAGCCTGTAACACCAGTGAGGAGGTCACCCATCTCTCTCAGGAAGGCCAGAAGATGTTTGAGAAGATTGAGAAATCTCCCATCCCTATTGTCGCAGCTATCAATGGTTCCTGTCTGGGTGGAGGCCTTGAGGTACAGGAGTGTGTGTGTGACAGGATGAGAAGAGATTTGACTTGAAAAATGTAGTTTAAGTGAACTGAATTTTGGCAAATACACCCTGATGTTCTGACTTCTCTGTATCTGTCTAGTTTGCAATAGCTTGCCAATATCGAGTTGCTACAAAAAGCAAAAAAACCATACTGGGTACGCCAGAGGTCATGCTGGGGCTGCTGCCTGGAGCAGGGGGCACACAGAGACTTCCCAAAATGGTACACATACACACACCCATATTAATTAGTTATTAATCTAACGGCTTTGCAGTCTTGTGGTAGTTACACTAGAGTGTTTTAAGGTCAAGTGTCTCGCTAAGGAGACTTTAGCTATGAAGCTGTAATTCCCTTGTCCTCTGCGTATGTCTAGGTGGGTCTCCCTGGAGCATTTGACATGATGTTGACAGGCAGGAACATCAGGGCTGACAAAGCCAAGAAGATGGGTCTTGTGCACCAGCTTGTGGATCCTTTGGGTATGGTTTTTGTGTTGATTCATTGCTACTCTACATCTGGACCTAACCCCTTTTCAAACAGATCCTTTCACATTACTATAACAAGGTCAAGATCATGTCTAGTGGTAACAACTGCTTTTTGAAGTATTTTGATTGGATTTTAAGGCTTTTAAAACTGTTTGCTTTTGGCCACTGGTAGCAGAGTAGTAAGACTACAATATATTAGAATGGTAATTTTGGGCAGGTTTTTGTACGTTTCTAAAATGTTTTAGGTGGTTCCAACTTCGTGCTCTTTCCCCTTTGTATTTTACAGGTCCCGGTTTGAAACCTGCAGAAGAGAGGACCATTGAATACCTGGAGGAAGTGGCTGTGGGATTGGCCAAAGGAATCGCTAACAAAAAGGTTGCCCTTACAAAGGAGAAGGGCCTCATGCAGAGTGAGTAAAACTCATCTCAGACTAGTTGACCAAACGTTATGGCTCAGTTGGAGGTGTTTGGCTTATACTTCCCATGACTGATATGGTATGGTGTTGATGCAGTGGGCAGATATGTTTCCTGTCTATTTTTCAGAATTTTTTTTTTTTTTTTTACAGTCAGTTGATGTAAAAGGAAGGGATATTCATTATTTAACCTTTACTAGTGCAGTCTTGTGATTTAGAGATTCATAATATACAATAGCATAATGGTCTACATCTATAAGTTATCTGCATGTGTCTGGTTCTGCAGAGCTGCAGGACACTGTGATGGGCCTCGGTCCAGTGAAGCAGAAGATCTACAAAACTGTCAGTGAGAAGGTCGAGAAACAAACTAAAGGACTCTATCCTGCTCCTGTCAAAATCATTGAAGTAAGAACATCATGAAAGCATGAGTATGAAATTTAAACATATTTCCTATTGTGCATATATATCACCATCTGGTTTGTCTGTTCTGTGTAGTGTATCAAGACTGGAGTGGAGCAGGGCAGAGAGGCAGGTTATCTGGCTGAGGCTGAGGTATGTTGCACTCCAAATCATCTGTATTTTACTCACTGGTAAAAGTTTTCAAGATCATAAAGTAATTGTAGTAATTAATTGTAATTGTCTTATCTATACGCAGAACTTCGGGAAGCTGGCAGTGACCTCTGAGTCCAAGGCACTGATTGGCCTTTACCAGGGTCAGGTGACTTGTAAGAAGAATCGTTTTGGGACCCCAGAGAAGGAAGTGAAGTAAGAACTGGTGTCAATATAATATGCTGCTCAAATCTATTCAGAATATTTACTTTATTGTTTTAATATTAGCAATCAGAAACTTCTACACAGTGAATTGTCTTGTTTCAGGAAGCTGGCAATCCTGGGTGCAGGGCTAATGGGTGCTGGTATCGCACAAGTATCCATAGATAAAGGCCTGAACACCATTCTAAAGGACACCGCCGTAGAAGGCATCAGCAGGGGAGAAGATCAAGTCTACAAAGGGTGAGCGAGAAACTCAGAACAGAATGGAAAGTTTGGGAAATTCCTTTCGGCAGTTTTCTTTTCAACCATCTCTAGTTTTTTTTTTCCACATTACAGACATTGAATAATGCAATAATGTACAAAATTATACTAAGAAATCCCAGATCGACCCACCTCCATAGTCCTTCAGGCTCTGGCAATAACTTCTTCAAAATGCGAACCCGTTTGAAGAAAAAGGAATAATAACTAAAAATGGCACATACTATCAAAGAGAAAAAGAAACATGAAACAGAACAGGCAACAGCGTTTGTGAATCATTTTAGTTGTAAAGGTTGCAGATATTTCTTTAAAAAAAGACAATCCTGTATTTTTCTTTAGTCTCAACACTAAGGTGAAGAAGAGGGCCTTGACGTCATTTGAACGCGACGCCACTCTGTCGAACCTCTCCGCCCAGCTTGACTATTCTGGTTTTGATTCTGCTGACATGGTGATCGAGGCTGTTTTTGAAGACATCAACATTAAACACAAAGTCCTGAAGGAGATCGAGGCGGTGAGTGGATCTCAGGTTCTGCAATTACGCCTTTGTTTGGACATGTGATCATGTCAAAGCACAGCGACAATAAAAGACACATTTCACAGAGCTTAGATTTGTTTTATTTTGTGCAATTTAATAATGCACATGGAACGACAAAGATAGCAAATAAATAAACAATGCATGGAGAGCCAGAACACACAAAGAGCTTACTTCAAGCCTAAAAAAATATGACTCTATAAATATGACAAATAGCAACAAAATGTATCATAATTCATACTCACAGTTCATACCCTTTGAATATTATTTGCACAGTGTGCTCTGAATATGCAAATGGTGATTAAATCCATTACTTCATATTGTTTCATGTTTCCACAGGTAATCCCTCCTCACTGCATTTTTGCCTCCAACACCTCTGCGCTGCCGATTAAAGACATTGCTGTTGCCAGTAAACGCCCTGAAAAGGTCTGACATTTTCCCATTTACACTCATCATCAGTGTATCGATGCTCTTGTACAGTGTTTAGTTTTTCTTATTTTGGTTAAAATGCTGATGTCATAAATCTGTATATTTAACATTTGTTGAGCAATAGTGTTTTATTCTATATAGATTCATCTGCTTTTACTTTAAACGGTCTGGTGAAATTGCATTGTCATTAATATCAACACTCATTAAGAACAAAATATGAATTTCTACAACTTTCTGCTACTTTTTTTTTTTTTTTTTGCAGGTGATCGGCATGCACTACTTCTCTCCAGTGGACAAGATGCAGTTGTTAGAGATCATCACCACAGATAAGACGTCTAAAGACACCTTAGCCTCTGCTGTCAGTGTGGGCCTCAAACAGGGAAAGATAATCATTGTTGTTGGAGTGAGTTGTTTCAAATGTACTTTGTTGAACTTTTTCTGAATTTCAGCATAGTTTTGTCATTCATAATGCTTTCTGTATGTTCATGTGGATTTTTTTTCCCTTTGCTACCTGCCAACTCTCTCGAACCACAGGATGGTCCAGGGTTTTACACTACTCGCTGCCTGGCTCCCATGCTGGCCGAGGCTGTAAGAGTGCTCCAGGTAAGATTCCCTCAGGAAAAAGTTGTAGAATTCATATTTAATATAAAGCCTTCTGCTTCTGGAGATTTCGTTCTCTTTTTAATTGGAATACATTTTTTTTCATAATGTTAAAATGATCTCCCTTTTTTGACTCTGAGTACTTTCTGTATTTCCTCTATAGGAAGGTACAGGACCAAAGAAGCTGGACTCCTTGACAACCAGCTTTGGTTTTCCTGTTGGTGCTGCAACACTTGCAGATGAAGTTGGAATTGATGTAGCAGCACATGTAGCAGAGGTAACACTGTAGTACTGTGTGAGTCAGCCCAGTTCTGAATCCGCATAGTCAGCCTTTAAATTAAGTTAATTCATAAAGGTAACGACACCAAGAACATATTATTTTTATGAAGTATTTATACATGAAGCTAATGCTGGTGCATGTATGTGTGTACATTTTTGCATGAAGGATCTAGGCAAAGCATTTGGTTCACGTTTTGGAGGAGGAAATGTGGAGGTTCTGAAGACCATGGTGGAGAATGGTTTCAAAGGTAAGTTATGACCCCTTCCACCTACAGGAACCTAGCGTTGGGTACATAGTGCCCTTTTCGAATTGGTTCAACTTGGTAACTTTATAAAAAAAAAAAACGTTTATTTTTCCACAAGCAAGAAAGCAACCATAGAGCAGTATCATTACATTATTGTGTTATTCCTGGTACCATTAAAATCAAGGACAAGGCAATACTAGCTTGTAGGTACTCTAAACCCATAATTAAAAAGGGATCTTTCAACAATTAGTATTGAAATTAGAAGTCATGTCAAGTAAAAACCATTTAGTGTACATAATAAACTGTGGTTCAAAGATAGATGGTGAATCTAACTTACTGGTTAAACCATAGGATTTCATAAAAACACATGCTTAAGTAAAGTTATATAGTCTTTCATGATGCACTGGTGATGTACAAATATAGAAAGAATTTAACTATGAATGAATTCAACCATTTGGATGTGGTCCCTGTTGAAAATATATTTGGTACACTGGTGGTAGCTGGTGTTAATTGGAAAAAGCTCTGAATTACAAGACTGTTACAGCTGTATTTATGTATTTTTTCCCTAAAAGCTTTTACAAAAGGATTTAAGCACTATAACACAGTAAGAAGTCTATGAAACTGCGGACTATGTTGGGTTAAAAAAAAGCCATATATAGACTTGGATCACTAGAGAGCATCACAATCAACCTATAAAGGTTTCGTCCAAGTCTTATAAAGTTTATTGTAAAACATTTTTGATAACACTATGTGCATTTTGTGATGTTAGTCTTTTATTTAATTAGAAGTTGAAAAGCAAAGGCCATCAAAGTGTAGTCATATATATAATTTTTTTTTTTTTTAAGATAATAGTTAAATTCAACAATGAGTGTCCCACCACTTGTATTATGATCATACAAATATGTAAATCTTCCTACACCATGAAATTCCGGCTGATGTGTTTTAACTGTCACGTATAGGTCGTAAATCTGGAAAAGGCTGTTTCATCTATGGAAAGAGCAAAAAAGAGAAGAGCGTGAATTCCGATGCTGAAGAAATCCTTCAGAAATATAAGCTATCTGCTCCACCTTCAGTGTAAGAGAAAATCCTCTGGCCTGATCTCCTCTGTTCTTTTCTTTAGTCACTCTTTAAAAATGGTCCTATGTGTGTTGCAGCTCCTCAGACTCTGATATCCAGCACAGGCTGGTGTCTCGCTTTGTCAATGAGGCAGTTTTGTGTCTCCAGGAGGGAATATTGACAAACCCAGTAGAGGGAGACATTGGAGCAGTGTTCGGACTCGGTTTTCCTCCTTGCTTGGGCGGTAGGTCATATCAAAGGACTCCACATCACATTAAAAGTACAAGTTGTCATACACAAGCAGCTGATATAGGAATCTGCAGGATTCCTGTGGTTCCTCAAAAACTTAAAAATAAGGCCAGAATTGATATGAAAGTGTTAAAAATAAACTTGAAGTCTTAAAATGTCTTGATTTTTCTTGATGTGATGCATTAATTTTTTTGACATTGAGATATGTCAGGAAAGCAAAATAACTGGTAACATATGTACATTTACCACCCAGTTTTGATTATTATAACATTAGTCATGAAATTTAAAATACTAAAAAAATGTGTGATATCCCTTGAAATGCCTTTTCTGAAGCTGTGGAAACTCTGCATAGTTGACTGTTTTATTAGTGCTGATCGTGCATGTCGATGTCATTTCATTAGGTCCCTTCAGGTTCGTTGACTCATTCGGTGCCGAAAAACTCGTGAGCATGATGAGGCGCTTCGAGGACGTCTATGGAAACCAGTTCACACCCTGCCAGCTGCTACTGGACCACGCCAAAGATCCCAGCAAAAAGTTCCACAAGTAACCCAACATGCTATTTACATTCTAATTCTTAACCCGGCAGAGAAACGGCTCCTACTGCTGGGCAAAGCTGTGGAGATGCAGTAAGTTGTACCAGAAATTATTATAAAGCATTTTGCTCCAGAAAAATGTAATTTAGTGGCCGCAAGGTTGAGGACTACGCAATGTAAAACCCAGTTCAGACCAAACACTTGCAATAAGACAAAACTGTTCTAAGACTTTGCAGGGAGACGTTGCCATGGTGTTGACTGACCTGTTTCAGTTCGCCTCGAACCGGCTGACGGCGTTGCCTGCGACTCAGCTCGTCAAATCACCAGTGGCTGGTTTCAGAACATAGTGTGTGTGGTATAATGTGTGTTTTGTCAGTATTTATGGACAGCAACTTGTCTCTTACCACAAAATGCAGTATTATCAGCCACTCCCCTGGTGAAATGTCTCTCAATAGATCATATTTTCTCTGATAATTAGGTTACACTATGTCCTCTAAACATGGAAGTAGTCTGACAAAACACTCCTGCTTTACGTTTTTCACCATTTCATATATTTCAGAAATCTAACTGTACCTGTCGTCATTCATATTTTATGGCACTACAAATTATATCCAGCTGTAAAAACTTGCATTGGTACGAACTAGTGGTTTTTCAGAATGTTGCAGAACAGCACTTTGCAAGTAGTTGCAAGTTTTCAGCTTGTCTTATTGCGACTCTTTGGTCTGAACTGGGCTTAATAGTAATGTCTCTAAACGGATTATGCAGGGAAGTGAAAGGATTTACAGAAAGAATGCACTCTGATATTTTCCTATTTAATTGTTCATACCTCAGTCAGATGGTTGTCGGTGAGTCAGAGTGTATTTATTTTCATGAATACAGCTTAATATTCCAAACTCTTCCACTAACCACCACTTTTGGTAACTTTTTACCGAATAATTTTAGTATTGTATCACCAAATGATACAAAAAGACTGGAAAAGTGGAAAGAATAATCCTAGACAATGTTTCTATTCCATCTTTAAAAAACACAATGCACTTGCCTCTGTCTTCCTGTGTTAATCTGATGTAATACTTTTGTGATTTGTTTCATAACTTGTTAATTCATTCAGTTTGTTGGTTTAAAACTCTGTACATTGTATTTTTTATGTTTATACATTAGGGATGAACACTTTTACAGTAGAAAAGTCTGAGCTGTACCTGAAGACTAACGTACGTGGAAGAAATGTAAAGTACTTTTAATTTATTGCCATGATAGTACTACTTGTGCCTAAATGACCTGTTGGTCTTCACATCTTGAATAGCTGAATGAATTGCCTTCATATCAATGCGATAACTTTGCTGCACTGTATCCAGCCTTATCTGCAATAAACAACCACTTGTCTACACGTCTCATCCTCAGCTCCACACAACCGCCAGGGAAAACAAAGAAAGATGATTTCAAGAGGTCATTAAGTTTCTATTTATTTTCTCTTCACTTATTTACGTCATTGATCTGCTTACAGCGTCCTGTCTGATATGTGATCACAGAGTACATCATTATTATGTAGGTGTAGTGACCGAGGAGATGTTGAAGTGCGCGTGGATTTTAGAAGAAGTTTGGTCAGTCTGTCAAATCCACCAGGCTTCCTGCTCTCTGGAGGGTTTCTTGCAGTTTAATAAGGACTATCAACGCCTCAACATCAGGCTGCAGTGCATGAAATGTAGGGAATACACAATAAAAGAGCTGCATTGAAGGTAAGAGAGAACATCAGCTTGCATGGCAACAAGAAAATCACAATAATTAATAAACATGGTTGACATTTACATTAATTGCATTTTTTCACATTTATCCAGTTGCATAAAATAGCCTCATGTTACCACAGCCTGTAGAGGTGCAGTTTGTACCACTATCAGATTTATAGAGAAGAACCTTTTCACCATAATTCATCTGAGTTTATTTTTTGCTTTTGTCTAAATGATGAGCGATTCCTTGTATATGCAGCTAATGTCAAATGTGCAGCATTTTTTTTCTTTTGTGCTTATTTCAATAATTGGTGTTAGATTTAGAGGTATTTATACGGTTAACACACCTACAAATTAAAATTCACTACTGATTTTAGTTTTTGTCAACTTTGGAAAGAACAATTTGAAAAGCATATTTTCTTACTTTAAAAATATCCATCAACTTCTCGTCCAGATCGAGGCTGCAGGGGCAACAGCCTAAGTAGAGCAGCCCAGACTTCCCTGTCCTTACAATGCCTTTTTTATTTTACTACTGGATAATCACAGCAGTAGGTTTATCACATGCAACATTAGTAACATAGTTGTATCATCTTGTATGGGGCTGCTATGAAGTTTTTTCTTGCATTAAGAAAAGTATGTAGTTCTTTCAGGCAGTGTTGTTGTTGCAATGCTGAATTAAAATCAAAAACTTATGTGAACATGTATTATTATGCATGGCTAAATCTGCTGTTATACTGTGAGTTCTCTATTTCTGCGCCAGTTTATATTTCAATTGCAGGTATGGCAGCACACAGTCAATACATTTGTATGTCTGTAGTCAGACATACAAATGTACAGACATAGCAATGTTAATAGACACTTTGTCAGTGTCTTCATTTTCCTTATTTTGTTCTAAATGTTTTTCAGATTTTTATTAATGTTGAATGCAGGCCTTTGAATCACAAATGAAAAGGGCTGTGGATGAAACCTAATGAGAAGACAATAACATTGCCAGATGTACAATAATTGTATTTGTGCAATAATCTTTTCCTTCTCTATAATGTATGCTCAGTAATGTCAAGGGCATAATAATTTGATCACTTTGTAATACTACTGGTTCTTGTCATCAGTCTACAATATCTCATTTAAATTAATTTCCGGAAATGATCAGGATAGTAAAATGTAGATCCTGTGTCTGTAATGCAGGACATCTTTGTAACCAGTCACACCTGTACTTATTGAATATCACTTATAGTATGGTGGCATTAACTTAAGTGCTGGAATTTTTATATGAAATACAGTAGCATAAGGGCCAGTGCAGTATTACCCCATACACATGTGGAGTTTGGCTCAAGATTGCTCAAATTATGGTAATTTTAAAGCTGTGTTGTATTTTTTCCATCTGGCAACTCTGCAATATAGGCTCAGTGTTTTTACAATCCCACGGGTGAAAATCTGAGACTGATTTCCTTAATGCACCTCATATTGCAAAAGCTCACAGTTAACCCCCCACTATGGTGAAGTAATGCAACATGTAAAAAGGAGAAGGTGTGTTGTCTTTACATTTTGGATTTTACAGAATTAAGCACCACAGCATGCGATTCAGCCTGATTCAGATGTGTTTGAGTTTCTCAAAGAAACACTGAAACAATTCTTAATGTTGCTTTCTGTTGCAGCCATTTGTTAGTAAAGTAGTCCCAGTCTGTGACTGAGACAGGAGAGATAGTCAGACTCCTAATAAAGTGTCAGTTTCATAGTTGGACCACAGGGTGGCATCTCAGCAAAGTCTCAGCTTCAGTTGGTGAGGCTCAGCAGCCAGTTGGTCACAGTGGAAGGCACATTCAGGACGGCTCAGTAGCCAACAGGCACATTATCAGGACAGCTGTGTGTTAGATCTTGGGCCTCCAGCCCTGTATGAACTGTGTGATCTTGGTGACATGGAGTCGGCTCAGGTGGAAGTCATGTGACAAGATGTCCTCAGTCAGCTGCACCAGCAGGCTGCCATCAATCCGCTCCCTCTGGAACACAGACACCGCCGCCTCTGATAGGCCGATGAACCTCAGGCACGCCGACACCTCCTCCAGTGACAGCGCAGACAGGTCAGAAGGAGGCCTCCAGGTGGGATCAGTGGGCGGGGACAGGCCTTCAGTCACGGCTGTGGATGTCCCACCTCCTTCTGCACCTCTGGATGAATCTGTAGTGGGATTGGTGGTGGGCTCAGGTGAGGGGCAGGGGGACTGACGGTTGAAGGGGTTCAACGCCCCAAAGGGAGCGAATCGGCTCTGTGGAGGAGGCGGCCTGAGTCGAGGTCCGGAGGTGAAGGACTCCACCCACGGCTCTGCCCAAGTGGCCTGCGCTGGTTGAGGACTGGCTGTGCTGTCTGCAGGGGGGGTGGGGACTGGCTCAGGACTGGTGGGATTAGGAGCCGGGCAGTCGGCCCAAGAGCAGGGGTAACAGTAGAGAGAAGCATCTGGAGAGGGCGAGCAGCTGGGACAACACAGAGCACAATAAAGTGATATTAACACCAGTATCAATCAGCTAAACACAAATAAAGTCAGTGTAAATATTGATAAGGACATTCAGTATACTAGTTATAGTCAGGAGCAAATGAGGGTAAGAAACACCTGCGTGAATAAACCCCAGTTCACGAACATTAAAGCTCTATTTACCCATGAATCCTTAGTTACACAAAACAGAAATATTGTTGAAATCACATTAATTATAGTTTTCACACTGATGTTGATACAATGGCAATGCAGCTTGAATATATTTTAATAAATTCATGTATAGCTAAATTCGAATACAATTTAAACACAATGATGCTGTGGATTTGTACTCGAGGAGATTTTCTCTACCCAGACCTGGACTAAACGAACATAAATAATCCTTGTCAGATGTCTTGACTTTAACACGAATTGTTCTTTACTGGTCATGATTTCCATAAAAACACCCAAATAGCCAGAATACGGACAATCTAAAAACGTGGCTATTTTGAAGAATCTAAAATATAAAACATGCTTTGAGTTATGTCACCCTTTTTTAAATGCATAATTCCATGTGCTCATTCATAGTTTTGATGCCTTCAGTGAGAATCTACAAAGTAAATAGTCATGAAAATAAAGACAAACCAGGTGAGTCCAAACTTTTGACTGGTAGTGTATTTGCTGATTTTCTTTCTTTATCCAAAATAATGTACGTTTTGAAAGATTCTCTGTCGCTCTTCATGATGAAATGTCATCAAGCCATGCTCTTAATAGTAATAATAATAATTCCTGATGTGATTTAGAGCATTGTTTGTTAGTATTAGTTAGTATTTCACACTTAATTTCTGATTCCAGCTTTGTTTATTTCTGCTTAGCTATTAATGGAGTCATGGAATTTTTTTCCCAAGTGAAACCAAGAAACTATTAAACACAGATGCATGAAGGCATCCTGTAACTATGACCTTTTGGAGATATTAAAAATGTCACTCCTTTTAAAACATAACATCACCTACTGACTGAATTTATACTCTGTACTCATGTTTTGTTGTCATGCATGTTCCTTGACATTAATACATGCTCCCAAAGGGGCTTCGGTTGTTGTTATGTGATGTGAAATTTGGATATAGATGAATGAATTAGTGATGACTCATCCTTTTGCATGAGTCATATAATACATCAATAATAGCCTAATGTTACACATCATGCATGATGATGAAGATGGGTAAAAATAGCATGTTGTCAGTATTTTAGGGTATTATTTATAGGGGGATAAGCTCCTTTTTGTACCCACTGTCATTTATACTCTTGCTTTAGCTCAGTTTGTGCTTGAAGATTATTGTTCTAGTCCTGTCTGTTCCATAACAAGTCTTAAAAGCAAAAGAATCAGATAATGTAATGTCATCTTCTGAGTAAAGACTCTATTTTACTGTACCTGTCCTGCAGTCCAGAGGAGTAGAAGGAGAGATTTGGTCTGGGGGAGGAGGAGGAGGAGGTCTTGGGAAACCGAGGTGGGACCGGAGGACTGGGGGCCGGACTGGAGATGGATCCTCCTTTAGAGCAACGAGGGGGGACTGGAGGGGCGATCAAGTAACGACACTCCTCTCTCACCTAAACAAATACACACACATACAAATGAAACACAATGGCAGAAAAGTTAACTCCTAAAACTTGACTTCTCATGAGGTTTTATGGGAGTGTATGTGTGTGTGCCTGCTGGCTTGTCTCTGTGGTTGGTAAATGTCAAACTTGGTGACCTTTACACCTCAAACATACTCACAAACACACACACACAGAGTCTTGGCAGGCTAAATATCAGGCAATGAAGAATGCAGTGTGTGACAGGGTATAATCCAGCTGCACTGCACACATCAACACCCACATGCCCTCTAAATACTGCTGCTGCTGCCTGCCATCGCTGTGAACCAAAAGAAGTTAGTTAAACAAAGAGAGCAGGACGATTTCACCCTTAACAAACAGACACTATGTGCACAAACACGGACTGATATGAGGAATCCTTATAGCTGTAATGAACAAAGATTAAAAAAAAAAAACTGTTTTACTTTTGACATGACATTTTCTGGGTTAATACATGTTGGCTTGTATGTGATTTTACAAACATGGATCATCTCTTAGAGGACTATAAACTCAGCATAACTCTCATGGTCCAACAACAGAAGCTGGGTGGTTGAAACAAGTGGACAGAAAACATTTTTTAAGTAAAACACTATCATTACAACAAATATAGAAAAAAAAACAACAATGCAGATGCCATAGATATCACACCAGTGTTAAATTACAGAAATATGCTACAGTACATCTCTCCTATGTAAAT
>JAPTYQ010000017.1:9295290-9316318 GCA_029814465.1 Ostorhinchus cyanosoma | reverse complement strand
GGATTTGCAGAAATCCCATAAATTGTTGCTATTGTTCTGCTTTGTGCACATATCAGTGTCTTTTAACTATTCTGTACAATATTGTCAGTGTAATTTATTAATCAGTCAATGGAAACAAATTAATAAATTGTACTCAATAAATAGAAGATGCAAAAGTCAAACTCGACAGGTGTGTGACAGCTCACCTGTTGAGTCAAAGCCAGACACAGCAGATATCACAGCCCTCTGTTGATCTTAAAATCTTATTAATGAAACAGGAATGCTTATTGGATCCAAATAAAACAAATGACACCAGAAAGACTCCTGGGAAAAATTATAATTAACTTAGTAACTTTTTCCAGAGAAGTTCATTGGAACTTTATGGGAACCAGGGCTTTTTAGAGTGTGCATCTAGTGGTCGTTACTGGTAATACACAGTGACCATGACCTTTGATGACCCTGTTATCTATTTCATCTGTTTCAACCTTGAGTCTGTGTGAACATTTGCACTAAATCTAATGAAATATCCTCAAGGCGTACTTGAGTAATCATGTTCACAAAACAGGACTGACAACAGGAATCCCAAAACTGTAAAAAGGGGAGAAAGGAGGATAGAAGAGAGGAGGTGGAGGGAAGAAGAAGGAGGAAATACAGCAAACACAAGGGACGTTAAGAGTTGTTTTCCTTTTCTGTCTTTCTTTTTTCTTTGCTTACAGTCACTGCAAACACATATCCGCAGTAGACACTGTTTGGATGAGAAGAATACAAAGACACCTCCGTGACCTGTGACCTGGCACCAGCACTCGGCCAATCAACAGCCCATGAGGTTGGCATGGCAACCAATAAAGGACCCCCATTCTCACGCAGAGCAGAGACACATCACCATGGAGACACTCACACATACACTCACACACACACATACACACACACACACACACACAACTCTCTCTCTCTTTCACCCTTTCTTTGCCTCGCTCATCCTATGTCGGTAAATCTTCACTCTCAGGATAAGCAAACAAGGCACGAACTGTCATGTTTTATTTCTAAACTAATGTAAATTATACTTTTTGTCTTGTGCTACTTTATCTTTTTTCAGACACGTTCTAAAAGATGAACACCATAGCCTTATTTGTAAACCTTAATAACCAGTTCTGGGTCTCTACTGAACTGCTATAACCCTCTAAGGATCCTCCGTTTTTCCCTCACAAAGTGTGTTGGGATGAGAAAGTTTTTCTGTCTGGAAGGCAGAGCAGAATACCAAACTCCACAGTCCTCCTCCTCGCCAGCACCTCCCTCCCCCTCTCCACTCTTTCTCCTCTCTACCCCCCACCTTCCTATTCAAACAAGGAGCTTCCACCCAGCGAACAATACCGGCAAGTGCTACTTCTCAACACAACCCCCTACTGAAAAAAAAAAAACCTGACAGGCTGTGGAAGGGTTTGAAACGAAACAGGGTTAGTGCTCCACCAAACAGAAGAGCACACAGAGCTGGAAACCCTTTAGCTAGTGGAGTCTCTGATATGTTACCAGCAGGAGAGAGATGGGACAACAAATCAACAGGTTACTCTGTTAGGAAAGCATTCCTTCAGCTGCAAGAAAAATGTTGGCATTTTACATCTCTGTAAACCACAAATATGTGTAATTCATGTGCAAATCATTTTTCTATTTTTGTCACTAAGGAAGAGATTGGATAGTGGATCCAAACAATCCACAGCTTTGACATCAGACAGAGGAGTTTACACCCCATTTTCTACATGTTTGTAGGTTAAGGACATAAATAGTTTGATTATTCTTACTCAAAGACTGCGGTTCAGTTCAACAACACTCATTCCTTTATTTGCTGACTTTTTTTCCTGAATTAACAGAGTATTGAATATTATTGATCCTTTAAAATATTCAGATATGACCAAAAAGTGTCATTAGAGTATTCAGACTAAGTTATGCCAAAGATACCAATGTAGCGGATTATAGATATTAACAGTGTTTTCACTACTGGAACAGCTCTAAATGAAAAGAATGGAGTTTGATCCTGAAAGTACAGCATTTCTGCAACATGGGTGAGTTTGATTATGAGGCTTTTCAAGTTATTATATGATGTTATCTTTAATAAGTTGTCATTTGTTGATCCATGGTTCAGACTAAACTGTGACAGTTCTGAGCTTGTATGAATGATTCCAAACAGATATTTAGTGCAAATACTGACAACACAAACGGTCCAGAAAACTGAGGTGATTAGTGGTTTTACTATGGCTGTTTTCTGTCTATAAACAGAGTTAAACTAACAGAGTTAACTATCAGCTAACACAATAACTTAGATGAAGATTATAAGACGTAGTGTTACTGTGACTGATGGTCAAAATAACCAGCTATGACTTTTAGTTTGATGAAGAAAACTCTATGATACCATAATATAGGAAGTGTGTTAACAATACGCTTCATATTTTATTGAGTGAGTGACAGTCTGTGGTTACATAGTGTTGATTCGTTGGTGTTTTTGGTGGTTCTAGGTGTAAGTGTGTTCTGGTACATGACTTTCCCAAATGTTGACAGTTTGGAATAGCAATGTTATGGAGAAGCCCTTAAATCAAACCCTGGTGTCGACCTATAACCCAATGAAGTGTTTTCGATTCACTACTTAATCACAAAAAGTTTAATATCATCAGCTATTCATTGTTGTTACTTGACTAGGTGGTTATCCTGGTGGAAAGACAGTCCCACAATTTTATTTTACTTTATTAGAAAGTCTACGGTTGTCATAATAAACATCCAAGTCAAGGTAATAAATGCCTGCATACATAAATAAATGACAATAACCATAACTTTAACAACTTAAGGTTGAATGAGCATAAGTTAATTCCCAATCTGACTTAAAATACCTGAGAAATTTTTATGTAAACCTATCAACAAACTAAAAGCATGATAAAATAACTACTTCTTCCTTCAGAGTCCCGGAAAACATTCCACTGAAAACAGCGTACCTGGATTTTCATTCCTCCAAAAAATGTCATGAGTGGTTACAACACAAAAAAAATTCTTACAAGTACAATCTTGTAGTTACGACAAAGCATTACGGCCACTGGGGGAAAAAAAAAAAAAAAAGTTCCAATTGTTTTTTTTAATGATTATTCTGAGAAAAAAAAGTTAAAATTCTGACTTTAATCTCAGAATTCTGACTTTAATTTTGAAATCCTGACTTTTCTCCTCAAAATTCAGATTTTTTTCCCTCGGAATTTTGACTTTTTTCTTAAAGTATTAAATAATAAAATAATATATTGGACCTTAATTTTTTCCTTACAGCGGCCCTAATACTCTACCATATATAGTATCTTAAAATGATGGTATGAAACTTTTTTTTTTTTTGTTAATATCATAAGAGCTGAGATAAAATGTCTCACTGGTTTTCAGAAACACATAATTACAACACTGCCTCTGGCGACTGGGTGGACTGGATGTAAAAGGTTCTATTTACAGGAGGAACTGTGGCACCACTGGCCTCCCAGAAACCCACTCATGACAAAAGATCACTCAGCTTCCGTGTCCTCTACTCTTTAAGTCATCCTTGCCTCTTGCTGATGGATAGATGAGGATATAGATGGAGAGAGGGGATTAGGAGGGTGGGGGCATCCTGTTGTGATCCCCTGGGGGAAACCTACAGTATATTGCTCTCCTCCTAAGCTTATTTAGACTTCCTGTATGAAGTCATCACACAGACATTAGCTCATCATCAGTGACGGCTTCGGGTTCGACAGAAACACACCTGTCGTCGGTCTAAAAGTGATCAGAAGTTACAGATGACTTTGCTGTTTTGTATTTAGCACGTCAACTGAATAATTTATAGTTCTAAGTATTTTTAATTAACTATTTCCTACACGTTATTTTGTGTTCGTGTCTTTTTTTTTATTATTACCATTACTGTTACTCTCCTATCTTCATTTCTTTAGGTTTATTTCTTCTAATTTGATCTTTAACATTTTGTTTTGGACTATAT
Organism: Ostorhinchus cyanosoma; assembly: GCA_029814465.1. NCBI lineage: Eukaryota > Metazoa > Chordata > Actinopteri > Kurtiformes > Apogonidae > Ostorhinchus > Ostorhinchus cyanosoma. Next base: position 9,312,351 of record JAPTYQ010000017.1, on the reverse strand, counting down.
TTTGTCACCTAAGTGAATGAAACATGCTTTAGAAACACAATAGGCTTGACTTTAACAGTATTCATTATTTAAGATTAACAGATTAAAATGATATTTAATAAGCACATGCTACAGGACTACATCCACCTACGTCTCCAATTATAGATAGAAAATTCCTAATTTAGTCCTAAGATCTATGTTTCTGATACATTAAAGCGTCCTTTCCTATTGTTTTTCAGTTACAACCTACTTGTAATTATTAATCCTAGTAGAGCTGTTCTGAGGCCAAATTCTAATTTTGATTTATTAGCCAGATTACTAAAAGTCATAATCCAAAACAAAATGAGTCTGTGTACCAAGCAGTTGACCTCACTAATTATAAATAACTACAAAGAAAAAACACAAACACAATCAAAAATATATGTTGTATTTAGTATCTTTTTCTGTCAGAGTTTTGTCAGAAAAGTAAAAAAAAAAAATCGTACAAAATTCATATGTTTGATAGCCCCTATCATTGATATAATCCCTTCATAACTAACTAATGTATTCGAAACAAATATTCACAGTTTTGTCTTTTATAACCTCTAGTTCTTGGATCTTTTCCTTTTTTAATTCTCTTTATCTTTGTCCTAATAAAGACTTGTGAGTTTCCAAAGTAAGATTAAATCCCAAAAAGCTATAACATTCTCCATAAGACACTCTAAATCATCTCTTATTTACCTAAAATATCTTGCATAGTGTCATTTTTTTTCGTATTCCTTCTAACTGTTGTGTCTGAGATGGTTCTGTTTTTCTCTTTCTGCTAACTTCTTGTAATATTAGCCGTACTGGCAGTCAGATACTTCCTATTTGAAAAATGCTAAAATGCCTAAAATGACAATGATGTCAACATTTCTCCCTCCCGTCCGAATGTTCTTTCATTCTTCCCAAAAGGAGCCTGAGAGGCGGTGAGGCCTGAGTGTGGTGACATCAGCGCTCCATCAGTAGAGGAAGCGGCGGAGAGGAGGCATTAAGATCCAGTTACACAGCGAATAATGTGACTGGACGGACAGTCGGAACAATGGGATTGTGTGGATGAGCTCCGGTGAGGTCATACTGACTAGACTCATTCAGCAGGAAAAAGAGAAGTCAATGGGCAGGAGTCGGGGAAGGTCATGTCTACAGTAGCAGCTCGATTCTGTGAATGGGGAGTGGAGTTAGTGTATGTATAGTACAGTATGTGTGTATGTGTGTACATTAGGGTTTGAGGTTAACATTTGATATACTATACACTGCTTTGCAAAGCGACAATCAATACCAAAAGTTAGGTTCTAAAGATAATTATAGCTAATATGTAAGTACGTGTTTGTATTTATCCATATGTTTGTATCCTCTGACCTCATCCACTCCACTATGTACAGCAAATCTAATAGTGTGTCTTAACCTTTAACATCCACTAGGTCACTGGTGAACCATTTAAAAGTGGTTCTTTGTTATATTTATATTCCAAACTTTCACCAGCAGGATGAAGTCCGGTACCAGAACACACTTACTTCTACCAAAACCAACAATGAATCAACACTATGTATCCACAGACTGTGTCACTCATTGAGTAACGTACAAAGGTCATTGTTTACACATATCTGTCTCACATCTTATCAGGTTTTCTTCAAACTAAAACTCTTAGCTGCTTGTTCTGACAGTCAGTCAAAACAACAGTGTCTTTTAACCATTATTTGCTCCATCAGCTGATAGTTTACATTATAGCTCTGTTAACGTAGCTCTGTTTTTGGACAGAAAACAACCACAGTAAAACAGTTTGTGTTGACAATCAAACTCACCTACGTAGACGAAACACTGCAATTTCAGATCTGTCTGAAACATTTTGTACTACTTCAACTATATTCTACTACTGTCGGCCATTTTGGACTGAACGTAGCCTCAATCAGACAATATGTGAAACATAAGCTACTAATGTCACCATTACAGTAATACTCTGGATGCAATGATACTTCCCTGCATGTGGTTAGGATAATTTTATTATGATAAATTAACCCAAAATGGAGTTTAATAAGTGTGCACTAATGTGAACAGCATGTATTTATTCTTTTTTATTTTATTTCGCTGCCAACTGTCACTAATATGTTTTGGTTTTTTATTTAATCAACCCCATGTGGGCTACCTGACACCCGAATTTCCAGATGACAAATATCAGATGGACAAACCACAGAGGGACCAGATGAACAACTGAGTAGAAAATTAAAAACTCAAGTAGACGACTCTCAACTACTATTCTATTCAATACATCATAGTCTATAAGATCATCGTATTTATTTGTACCTTCGCTGTTCTGTGACATCCAACAACCACATATCTCAAAAAACAAAAACAACCCTGTTTTCAACTTGTGATGATGCATTTTCCAGAGAATTATTTCATCTTAAAAAGGACGAGAGTTTGAATTCAAAGCATGAATGAACACTTACTTTAACCTTCAGTTCATTAAAACAGTTGTAGATATGTAGCTTTCACTGGGCAGGAAAAGGAAGAAAAATGATTTTGATCTCAAGAGCAACTAAACCTCTAAGACAAATGCAGTGAAGGAAAAAGAACAATAGGTCCTTTTGACTGTAGTGGAGTGTAAGTATAAAGTGACATAAAAAGGAAATACTCATAAAGATAAAGTGCAACAAGGCCACACCTGCACTAGCAACAATTGTTGCATGCATTTAGTTCTTGATCTCACTTATGTGTTTCTGCTACTGAACAGGAATTCCACAGTAAAAGTAGAACAAGTAGTAAATGTGGACGTTGTGACAAAAACACAATGAACGCAGGGAAACTAGTATAAGCTTGTTTTTTGAGTGGGAAGATGAAATATATCGAATGTATAGAGGCTGGTGTTAAAAACAGTGTATGTGTGTGTGTGTGTGTGTGTGTGTGTGTGTGTGTTTGTGCTCACCTTGGTACTGCAAGGGGATGTCTATCTTGGGTCCAATGACGTAGTGTCCCTCCTCTAAGCTGTGGGCCGTCACTGTGGTCCACTGACGACAGGAGTGTAACAGCACCACATCCTCCTCCGACAGGCCTTCCACACATTCACCTGCAACACACAACAACTGACTGTCATTTAGAACATACTACGACAGCGTTACCCAGACTTACTTTTCTAAAAATGACAATTTCAATCGACAGTTTAATTTTGTTTTATGAGGCTATTCTGATTGTCTCTTTGCTTTTTTTTTTTTTATTAGAACAGACACACAGCAGCTGTTTGTCAGTTTACACTCATACGTATTACAGACTGATTAAATCCAACAGTCACTCATTGGTCAGATACACCTGAAAATGGCTCTGATCCATCTATTAAATTCAGTTCAACATATTCTACCTGTGCCTACTATATCACTGTCAGTCTGAATCAATATTACAGTTTAGAAAGTCTAATAATGATGATGAATTGAAATATTGAACTTATTTAACTCTCCAGCACAATAACTTTACTGTACAATATCAGTTGTATTGGTCAAAACCTTATACTGTATGTTACACATATTTTCTATTGATACTATTTATATATATGTTCGTTATGGGAGTTAGCTTGTGCTACTGTTGCAGTCTAAATTCGCAGTTTTTACTATTTCGTTGCTCTTACCTCTATCTCTTACCATTTTTAAAATAGAAATTCTTTCTTTACTGATATAACATGATAAATTCTATCTTATCTTATCAAAAGTCAGTCTCATTTTGTAGTATTTTTTAGTCAGTACTGCATTTTTATCTGTTTTTTTCTAATGAATAATTCAGAAAAATTGAATTCATGTGTATTTATTTGTTGCATTTTGTTTTACAAAGTTAGTCAGCAGTGTCTCAACTCAGACAGGATGATGTTTCATAGCTAACAGAGTAATCCAAGTCTCTTCCACATGATGAGGAATGATGCTTATGAAGTTAACACTGGTACCAGATCAGTACTCAGTGTCAGCTGGCATACAAAGTACCAGTATCTGTGTGAGAACTGAAAAAGTTGGATCAGAGAAACATACACCTACAGTTCCCTTTATGAGAACATTGAAGATAGCTCCATCTGCGTCCAGCTTAAATGTATTTATATCATATATTCAGTACTAGAATAGTTCATTATAATATGAATTAGCAACTGTTATATTGGATTTTAATGTATTTTTTTCTACAGTTTTATTACTGTTTTTAATTATTTGTGACATTTTCTTTCTTTCAGGATTATTTCTGTCATTAGGCTGCCATTTCACCTCTGACCAAAAAAAAAAAAAAACTGATGAAAATTAGCCTTGTTGGCTAACTCAGGCTCCTTTACATTTTCTTATAGTTCTATTTAATGACCACTGTCCCTGTCGAATAAAGCCATAAATACAAATACAATCCCTAGGTTTGGATGAAAAACATGTAATAGTAGATTTAATGAAAATCTAAATAGATTATAAGCATTCCCACAGTTCATTGCTTAGGTGCAGTTAGGTATAAGACATATATTGTATTTTGACATAAAATCTTTTTTCTTACATTTAGGGAAATTGTTTGGGCTAAAATACACAGTCACATAGTTATACAATACTATAGAACACTTGTGTGTAACTAGTATGTTGGATACACATATCCAGGTAGGTGTAAATGGCTGTTTGTTCAAATACTCCCTGACTTGTTTTTATTTCCACAACTATTTTGTCACATGGTTTGCATTTCTATTACCTTCATGCTTCCTGTTGAGTTTTGTTTTGGGTTTTTTTTTTTTAAATGCAAATTTATTTGGCGATCCAAACTACATGTTCGGTCTTTAGGGATGCAGGCACTAAAACATAGCCCTTCCTCCGCCAACACCAACACGTCCAGGGTTCAGTGTCCATAATTACAGCCATCAGTGACAGTTCACCACCGCTAACCTACTCATCAGGACCCCCGTATGCAGCTGGCAGCCCACTATTACACAGCCCCCGTACACACACACACACACACACACACACACACACACACACACACACAGTGCTACAGCTTTCACTAAGGCCGTCATGTAACACAACAGCATTGATTTCTGCTGATAGCACAGTGGTACAATTCAATCACAAACACTCTCTGTTACGCTCACTCACATAAAGATCACAAGGATGCCCATCGTTTTATTTTCACTACTGATGGGTAGATCTTTCACCCCCCAAAGCATTTCACTCACACGGTCATGTTAATGGATGGCTAAATTTAAACATAACATAATGAGGAATAAAAGCTCCTTTATTTCCAATGTATGAGTGTAGGCTGAGAAGTTCACGCTGCGGTTTCTGAATCCCTTTCATATCAGATCTTTCATCTCCAGGGGTGAAAAGCACCTCAAAGCCAAATATGACCCTGCTGTAACTATTTCTTTGCCACTAAGTGTTTTTCTGCACTTGGAAATAGGTGGAGGTCAGATGGTGTCACAACAGGTGAGTGCAGTGGGTGGTCGACTGGTTCAACGCTGCCATGGCAACCGCTGACGGGTGAGTTGGAATATTTTACAAACACACGCTACCACTGATTTCAATGCAAACTCACTGTAAACAATAAGACTTGTTTGTCCTAAGGGTTGAATTAAATGCATGATACGTTTTATTGATCTGACAGTTGTAGATGATATATATTGTACTTTCATATGCCCACAAATGAGCAAATGAGGCTCTTGGTTTTTCTTTTTCTTTTATTCTTTATCAAATGCTTAGTATAGAATTCCCCAAAACTGTCAAAGTGACAAAACACACTTCAACACAACCTACAGATCTGCTGTGAATAGTTTTTTCATCTCCAGAATCTGCAGAAAGCAGATCTTCTGGTGTAAACCAAAAAAGTGCAAATTCAAGCAAACAAGCACATTCATTAAACTCTAAAGGCTGGTTATTGAGAGTCTGCTGAGTTTGTCTTTTATCTGTTCCACTTCACTGTAAAAGACAGACACAGAGTGAATGGCTTTGATAAAATCTGTTCGAACATCATTAGAATGAAACTCAGAGACTCTTTTTAATTCTTCAAAAAGGAGCAGGCATTTTCTTATTATTCTTGTGTCCTTAAAGGATAAGTTTCTCTGTTGCCATAAGAATGTCAGCATTTTTTCAACCTGCCTGTAAAGTTAACCCTAAGACCTAAACAGTAACCCTAACCCATCTAAAATATTTAATAACAGCATCAGATTTGTCTTATTTGGGAGTTTGAAGGTTCTGTAGTGAAGGAAACCATGTCATATTCAGCAAGAATCAAGTACGTAGTTTGATAAATGACAATGGATGTAGATGCTTGTTTTAATATTCAGTTAATGATATATTTTACTGGAAAAGTAATTTTTTTTCTTCAGTTTTGTTATAATAATATTTGAATTTACTTTGAGCTTTCATGAACATATATATATATATATATATGATCAATGAATTAAATAGAGAAAAACACATGATTTACACTGAAAAAAGGCAAAATGCACAGGATAATTTTCAAAGAAATGATGATAAAAGGTTGGAAGTAAACATAAAAATGTTTCTAATCCTTGGATTACTGTTCCCTCTGCAATTTCACTGAATACTCACTTTTCACTACTATCATTATCATCTTTATCTTATCTTTTTACTGTTTTTTAACCTCGGGTCACTGGTTATTGACAGATCTTATAGGGTATCTTTTATAGACTTAAACAATTACACTTGGGTATATTAGCTGTGCTTCTTTGCAAAATTCCTTTAAACAAATGACAGTAGCGTGGTATCAAACTCATCTGCACTGTTATGCAATGTTTTATAAGATGCAGTTTTTTAATACAAATAGTGGATTAAAAAAAAAAATCTTTAAATGAATTGTAAAACACTTATGCTCCACTTTAAATCTCTTGCTTTTGTTTAATTTGATAGAGTCAGGATAATATATATATATATTGTTATGAAAGCCCATTTGCAGTGAAATACTCCCACTCACTCCACAGTCTGAGTACAGATCAGACACTGTTTTTGTTTGTTGTTAATATGAAATGGAAAAAAGAAGCTTCACTACATGCTGACATCATGCCCCCTTGTAAATAACTGACCACCATCTGGGTTGGCTGCCTGTGCAAACAGCTAAGAACTCCAGTGCAGTTAATAAACACCTTCCTCTCTTTCCATAATGCCCACGCACGTTGCCAAGCGTAAGGTGCGTAATTTTCGGGGGCCATGGCACGGGTCGAGTGCGCGCTTTTGTCCGCGGAACCTAAGTTGGAGTTTTCGCCCTCTCTCGTTTAGTATTCACCACATTCACCGACAGATTACAGCATTTACATATGAAAAGAATTGAGCAGCACTTCAGCAGCACAACAGACACTTTGTGGCTTTCCGGGGCAGCGCTGGACTGGAACAGTTTTGGCCATGACACCCATCACCCGTTCCCAAAGTGAACACCCCAAATCTGGTGCAGAGCGCACAATCACTCTGGCACCAAAAACATGACACAAAGAAAAGAAAAGAAAAGAAAAGTGAACACACGGTGAATGATGGCTCTCTCAGGACAGTCAGTGGGTTGACGTGAAGTGGGAAAGTCAGTGTCCAAATATTTACAGCTGCGTCAAAATGAACCAACATGACGGAAACAAAGCCATGTGGGTTTCAAAATAAAAGCATCTAAGGTGTTTATACTCGCATGATGTGAATCTATATTAGGTTAGTGGTCTTAATGATAACCACATTAAGTTTCCAATCTTGCATATACGTTGATTAATGCAATATGATTATATTTTTTATTTACATATTAGAAATGGAAAATATCCTTAAAGGCTAAGTAGCAATAGAATAAAACAGTGTAAAAATACTCATAATGCTCATAACAATAAAACACTTTACACCATAAAAGTAGTAACATTTTATGATCAAAGTAAACTTTAAAAACTGAAAATAAACGTGCACGACAGCCTATTTTACAATTATCTATTTGTGTGAATTAGGATTATTGATGCATTAATATGTTCATCTATACAAGTGGAACTCATTTTAATCACTGAATATACAGTTGAGTAAAACAACGCAGTACAATTTATTAAAGTAATTGTATTTCTATGAATAATATGAGTCTGTGAAGTGACTAAATGTATTTGAATGCTGGTAATGGAGTAATAAGTAGCATGCAATATTTATGTCCAAAATGTTGTCAAGCATAAGAAGGTTTGTAAAGTATTAGAATACAGAAATACTCAGTTACAGTACCCAAAAACTATGATTACTTGTAGTAGCACTTGGCAATATGTTGGATTAATCTAGATTTGGCTTTAAGAGACTTATGAGATATGCTTGAAACTTATCTTACTCAACAAAACTTCAAAATGCAACCTAAATGTGTTAACTATAAGTGTGTTTCTCCAGACACATCATTTTATGAAGGAGAATATTTACAAATTAATCTTCATCCTCTGTTTGTGTAGCTAGAATATGATTTATTGAACAACCATCCATAACTGAAAAAGATGTAGGTTTAGTTTTCTGGTCATATTGCACTATTGAGAATATTCTTCTTCCTTCTTACTACTTTATTATGTTATTCATTCACTTCTTTTTTTTCTTTTGTCTTTGTCTTTTATTTCTGTGGTTAGATTAATTCCCGCAGGAATCCAGGTGTTAACAGATTTTATTTCTGTACTTGTGAGATATTTCATGCCTCAGATGATCAGTGGTAAAGGGTGCTTTCTTATTACCACTGTATCAGGATGTTAATTCAAGATTTGGACCCATTAACATTTGGCTAAACTACAATTTTATAGTTTCCGTATTGCTTAAAAATGCTATACATATTAGGGTAACTCGCACTAACTAAAACATTCTGCTCAATATATTGGAATATCATTTAAAAATTTCTAAAATAATGGCTTATTTTTTCCAAGTTTTCACCGGAAGTAAGATTTTTGATGCCACCTTGACGCTTAAAATACTTAACTGATTTCCAATGTAAATATTTTATACTTCTTTCCACAAACCCGCCAGTTTTCACGCACAGAATCCCGCAGGACTTTAATCGTTGACGGTTTGATGGTTGTATCTTTTCCAGACTTTCAGAGCATCATCATAAAGCGGGTCATCTTTAGTCTGGATCCATGAACCCACGGAGGAGTGAGTTTGGTCCCAGTCCCCCACAGACTCCAACACCCCTGTGGAAGTCTTTGAGAGTCCTGCTGCAGGTCGACCCATCTGGGGCAGGTCTTGGGGGTCTTACCGTGTGCCAGGCGGACCAGGGTGGGCAGACGGAACTTGCTGACCACCGCGTCCAACGGCAGCGCCAACGGGCTCCAAGTGATCTCCGACAGGCTCGCCGACAACTTCTCCATCCTCCCGGGTCATCACGGTACCGGGTTTAAAGCTGCTGTTGAGGATGAGGAGGATGATGATGAGGAGGAGGAGGATGGTGGCTGCAGAGGGGATGATATCGATGAAGAAGAGGAGGATGAAGATGATGGTGGTGGCGATATAATGGCAAAGAGTTTCGCCATGTTTGAATGTTGGAGAGACGGAGCGCAGTCACAGTCGGTGCGCACGGGCGGTGGGAGGGAACGCGAGCCCTGTCTGTCATCCACCACCCACTCATGTACACGTGAACTGAACAGCAAAGTCAGCCGCCTCCGAAAAAACACCAGGAGATGGGCTTTAGTCTTAACGTCAAGCTTCGAACGCGACCAAAGTCTCCCTCAGTGTCCAGTCTGGTATTTGTGCGCTTTTTTCCATTCTTTGTGCGTAAAAGTTAACCTGAGCAGGTGCGTGGGTGGAAAACTTTCACCAAACCTGACGATATGCTCTCTTACGGAAGAGGATGAGGGCTGCTGGGAAAAAAATAAAGTAAAAGAAGGTCCAATATATATATTTTTTATTTTTATTATGAGAAAAAAATCGGAATTCTAAGTTTAAAGTAAGAATTTAGATTTTTTTTAAAAGTGAAAATTCTGACTTTTCTCTCAGAATCACAATAAAAAAAATATGTATATTGGGCCTTTTTTTTTCCAGTGGCCCTAATCCTCTTCCGTATTACTCTCAGTGTCAGTGTCGAGAAATACTTTGACTAAAATACCCATATTCAAGATGTGACTTTAAAAGTATCACTGATGTTTACTCTGAAGTATGAAAAGTTCCATTGAAACTGATAAGGAAAGCAGTATTACTGGAATAAAATACATAATAGGTCTCAATATTTTGCATAAAATATACAAAACTAACAACAAACTATGAATATCAAATAATGTAGGACAAAAAAACTCTAATATTCCCCTCTAAGATGTAGTGGAGTAGATCAAAAGTCATCAAAAACAATGGTTATGCAATCAAGTCCTAACTCCTGTGTGGATCATGTGACTAAAACAGACAGAAAAGAAAACAGGGAATGAATAAAAGCACTGTTTTTGTCAGTACAATGCCATAGATATTGATGTAAAAAGTGAAGTGATTTTGGTTATTATCAAGAAAACCATGGAAAATGGATAGACTTTTAGTACCATAAAAATGTCAATATTTTAACTCGGCTACAAGTATCTCAAAGTTGTACTGATATACAGTGTTTGAGTAAATATACTTTACTGTATTCCACTGCTGGGCTCATAGTACCGCAGTTACAGAGCTCACCTTCATAAACATTACACTGACTGGCTCCTTGTAGTCTGCATTTTTGATTTTGATTTTAGTGATTTATTCCAAACCTGCAATTTAATATAAATGTGAACAAGTAACACATGAATAATAATTCAAAAATAAACAATGGAGACAAACTTAGACAGAAGAACAGCACAATAGTTTCATTTACATGCCTGAAAACGGGTGGGAACATGTGCAATTTATTTAATCCTACCCCTTCTCCATAAATTATTAATATATATTTATCTCCCTCTTCCTTTTACATTACTCTTATCTATCTATCTATCTATCTATCTATCTATCTATCTATCTATCTATCTATCTATCTATCTATCTTCAATGAATGTACCTAAGTACATCATGTTATATAGTCTAAGCATATTGTGTAAAAGGTCCGCCTGTAATGTAGTGGAGCAAAAATATAACGTTAAATGTTTGTACCTTAATAAAAGTACTTAGGTCCATTTAATTGGTCCTGGTTTACTGTGGGATACTTAAAAATTGCCAGAAGTTGATGAAGTCACATTTGCAGCAGTGGCCTCTTACTTAAGTACCATTTTCCACTTGGATTTAGGAAATTCTACAGTTTGTTTCACAGCTAAAGATACAAGCCATAGTGTGCATTTATAGACTAAATGGAGAAATAAAAGCAGGAATAAGCTTCATATCCATTTCAAAGATAACATTATTTTTATTTGACTTAATTTTAAACCTTCTAATACCACTTCTGTTTGCAGTAAAGTGGGTTCCTTCTGTAAATTAATTTATAAAAGCAAAGTTTAGAGATATTGTCTGTGCATCAATTGTGCTTGTGAGTTTAAAGCATTAACTGTACAAATGAGTCCTAACACTAGTAAAAATAGAGTCTATGATGCCACAGGAGACTATTCAGTGTATCCACTGCACTAAACCTCTGGCTGAAGGCAACACTGCAGCCCACTCACTGTCGGTTCAATGACCCAAACTGTAAATAGATTTATTTCCCATCGATCAAAACAAACCAGTCAGAATGGTACAATCCTTACTGCTATAATCTAAAGTTAACAATCCAGATGATCCAATCAATTACCCATTGGACTTGTCATGATACAAATATTTCAATTTAATATTCCGGCCATGAGTGTCCACACCAGAGGAAGTGACACACCAAATATGGCCATGTGGGTTATTCTGTCTGTTCAATGAGTTAAAATGTAAACTCACAGAGTCACTGGGTATAAATAGCTCACTCATTCTTATTTTCTAATCATGTAACAGTCTAAGCAACCATTAGAACACAACAGATCACAGTTGTATAAGAGCATATAAACTGAAGATGTATGTAGTTATTGAATTTTGTGTATCTGAGTAATCTTAATCTTCTGTTAAACTTTGTATTTTGTGTCAAAATTCAGCTCAGTTTATTGGCAGGGTTGAGGAAGTGCTTTTTAAGATATTCATTCACAAAAATGACAGGCCCCATAGTTGTTGCTTTGAACCATGTTTCAATCTAGTTAACTTTACCTTTCCATTCCTTTGTGACTGTTTGTTACTGACGATCAGTCTGCTAAAATCCATACCCTCACACCATTCTGATCCCCACCACAATAACATACTAGTCAGATTACAAATCTGACAGATTCTTTATAAATATTTCCAAAGCAAATATAGCAATATCATTTATCGTGTCTGTGGAATTTGTAAGCTCGTTGAGTGCCAGATTTAAGGGTTAATTAATTAACAGTTAAAAGGCTCAGAAAAAGACGAAACATACATTAAAGATATTGATAACTTTATTTGTTCCATATTAACAAAAGTCAAACATAAAGCTGGATTACTGGACTATGACGATGGGGGCATTATTTATCAGCAGGCGGAAAACTCAATGGGCAGGCTCTGTAGGAGGTGAGAAGAAGAAATTTGGTGACAACTTGAGCTGCATTTCAAGTACACACGTCAATGTCTTGCTTGTAAATGTATGTAGTTTGGTATTATTAAAAAAAAGCATCAATAAGAATTTAACTGTGTTAAAAAAAAAAAAATCAAAACTATTTTAGTTTTAGGGTTGCCAAAAATAAATAAAAATTAAAAACAATGTAAAAAAAATCAGCCATCAGTGTCATCTAAAGGAGAAGATGTGTAATTGCAGCTCAAAGTGGTTTCATGAACCAGAGCTGATTGCTATTTTGAAGTGGCTACAGATACCGAACTGGACGCAAATACCCGAAGGCTAGGAGTATGGAAACAAAAGACTATGGCAGAGGTGATTAACAGCTATCTGCAGCAAATGAGGAGTCTAATTGGGTAATGGTTAGGCAATAGGGCTAGGGCCATTCTGTATTCTTAGAAAACGCGTACTGTGTATGGAATTTGTGCCGTATGAGTAGAAATCATTTGTATTCATTTGGAATTTATGGGGACACATGACACTAACTAGCCAATCAGAAGTATGCCATTTTGGTAGTCTTTCCGTACGGCTCCGCATCCATAGCCACTGCCATATTACTGTGTCACCAACTAATTAAATCTGAATAAACTAACAAGGATAGTCTGAAAACAATATAACCTGTAACCAGACATTGTACTGTTTTCAGTCATGACCTGCAATAGCAAATCTTCAACTAAAAGAAAAATTTACATTTGACTCTTGACGTCAACTGTCTAAAACTTTCTGCACCTGATGATTTTAACAACCAGCTTTCGGTGTTAACATGGATTAAAAAAAAGTCACATTAAAAACTTAGAAGAAATTCTACAACTACATTATTATTGCTAAAATGTAACAACAAAAGCATAAAATAAAATATGCAAATACTCAAAAATAATTTTTCTGGTTGGGTACAAGAGGAGTTGGCCCATATGAAAACTTATACAGCTTGTGGTTAAAATGTAAATTAAAACATATGAGGCTACTTACTGTCTTTTACAGCTTTCTTGCCTGAAATAGAAAAAGCACACGTCAATTTTATCTTCACACAGATTCATCAAGCAACAAATATGCAAACACTAACAGCATCCACATATCAAATATGTTTATGATTTTTGTAATCATTAAAAGTTCCATCAATAATTGATATCCTCCAAAAATCAGGATCAAGTTAGACATTGTTTTTGCAGATATACTATACATCATTGCATCTTTAGCATACCTCCATAGGAAATTTTGTAGGACACGTATAACATGAGAGCAACACCGGGCCACACCTCTAGGTATGCCTTTGTGTAGTAGGGGCTCATCGTGGCCCACCACTTCGTAAACACACGCCCAGTCATCTGCAAGAGAAACACACAATATAGTCAGGTTAATGAAATCAAGCACCAAGTGTACATTAAAAACAAACAAACAACTTTAATTATGTTAAAATATTTAGAGTGCAGCCCGTCATATCAAATATTGTGCACAACCACAAAAGATTTAATTCACACTTGTATGACTTTAGTAAGTTTCAGCTTTCCTTAAAGAACTTTAGGACAATATTCAGTAACTAAAGAATTTCAAGTCAAGTAACAAATGTATAATGTCTTTGTTAAAGCTTTATTAGTTATTCATTCAGACAATGTTACATGTAACCAAAATGATCTTTATTCCCTGAGTTACAACTTAGCAACCTAATGCTAACACAGAGCTAACATTACAACTGGGCCCAATCAAAGTCAACATGTGCGTTGAATGTCTCCAAATTTATCACGTAAAGCAGGAGACAAACACACCACGGAAGTGTCTTTAAGTGCATTTAGTGTAATTTCTGTTTAACTCCTTTAATTTGATGAATGGCCCTTAGCATGTAGCATAAAACAAGCTAGGTTAGCTAGCAAAGTAAACCTGCAAATGAAGAACAAATAACCACACCACTGAAGATAGCACCAGAATTCCGACGCACTAAAGTGAAGCAAAAACCACTGCTCTGTAATAGTAAGAGTGATATTGCTAAATCATTGTAAATATTCACCTTATCTTTCTGTTTGTCACGTTGCAGAAGGAAGGTCAAGAGAGCCGCAGCTGCAAAACGTCAAAGTCGTGGAGGATCTTCTTCTGCTCTGTGGTTTTGAAGCTCGTGGTTCTCTACAGCGCCCCCACATGGAGCCCACCGGTATGTACTTTAATACCTGGACAGCTGTACATTGGCTCCACCCTCAGGACGTTTTAAGACGAATAAAATAGAACCAACTCATTTCACTGTATTTTTAGCTTCTATTCCTTTTTATATATTTATTTACTAAACAATTATCAGTGTCATAGACAAATATATATTTAGATTTTTTTTTAAGTTATAGATGAATGAATAAATGAATGCTTTTAGTCATCATAAATTAATGGATCATATTTAGATAAACTTATTTCTTGACAGTACAGAGTTGTAATTCATACATTCATGTTTGTAAATGTGAAAATAATGTAACACTGTTGCCTGTAAAGTAGGAATAATTTAGTTGTCAGACACATTCCTCTTTTTATTCCTGTTCATACACTTCCTTAGTCACCTTTGACCAAGTGCAATGTTCATATACTGAGTCTCCTTTACAGGTTATCTATCAAGAATAAGTCCCATTGTCATATTAATTTCATGAGGTTATTTTTATTCCAGGTTCATGGACAACAGTGTAATTAGACTTAGTAGAAAACAGCCTTCTGTATCGTGTAAGGAATGCACACATTTTCCAATTTCAAAGTAAAAATTTTTTGTTATTTTTTTTATTTCTGTTCAAGTCAAATTCAGCATCTTTTCCCACCTTAAATCTTCAGAATTGCTTAATAAATATGTCAAAATGAACTTAATTCAATAGCATCTATATCACAGTCATAGCAAAAATAGGTTTAACCACAGATCTGTCAGACTGAAGAAACTACTTCAACATTTCTATTATTGTAGTGATGCAGGTAGGATTATTTCACTTGAGGACCTTGATGATCAGTTATGATTTTTATGTCTAAAACCAGAAGCGTTAAAGGACAATTAGTGACCAATAAGGGCTCTTGGAATTCATTTTATTTGTAATACATGTTTTGTTAACACAGTAACTGTATTTTTCAGGCTAATGCTGTAGTCCTGAATGACCTCTGGAATGAAGGTAAAACAGTTTTTTTCCAGTGACTCAGTTTATTACTATTCTATAATAGGGAAAAAAGCAAACAAATAAAAAATACAATGAGATAAGAGTAGATTTGTTTTGGTTTCTGCTCTTTTTAGCAAAGTAATTTGGGAGCTGTTTATATCATAATCTTTTTTTTTTTTAGTTTTCAGATACTTTATTCAAGTGAAAGTACAAATAGATCACTGATTTATCTGAAAAAAAAAATTACTTTAAGTATGAAAAATTAAAGTAGTTATTGTACAGTTAAGTGTTTTACTGTAGTACATAATATTTTTAGATAGATTTTTCTGTTGTATTACTGTGAATGTTGTAGATGTTTTGAACTACTTTATTTACTGACAGTATTTGAATCTCCATCAATGCATTGCAGTCTATGAGATCATCATATGTTTGTGGTTAAACTTTCCCTTGAGAGCCTTGTATCTAAAAAACAAATAATTTTCATGAGCTCAGAAAAATTGTTTTTTCATCTTTGTAATGATGCATATTACAAAGGACAATTTTTTAACCCATAAATAAATGCTTCATACAGACAAAATATATTGGAATAAAAAGTGCAATATTTGCCTTTTGAGATGCAGTGGTGTAGATTAAATGGAAATACTCAACAGAAGTACAAGAACCTCTCATATTTATCTCAGATTTTTTTATATTAAATACAGTACTTCAGCTGACGTACTTACATTCCACCTCTGCATATTTTAGCCAAATGGTGCCAAGTTTGTGTCACATTGTGCCGCTGGAGTGATTTGGTGCGGTGGGCGGGACTTTCCTTTTTTTTTTTTTTTTGTCCTTCTGCTCCAATAGGCAGAAAGCACCTTGTTTAAGTTATGAGCACCTAAAGGCCAATAGTTATTTGAAGGGACGAGTTCTGCCAAAATGAAAGAACACAGCTGAAGAGATTTACACAGTTGACAAATCAATTAACCATTAACAGTGTTCAGAAGTGGCAGCCTTTGTGAAAGGTACGTCTGAGGCCAGGTCATTTAGATTTGAATATCTACACTTGTGTGCTGAGCGTTTCTGCTTGTCTTTGGTCTCTTTGTTTGACTTTTGCATGTGAGTACCTGTCTGTTTTAGTGTTGCAGTATGTCTGTGGTAAGGTGAGGGTGTGGATGGGAGTGTTCTTAATCTGACTAATCACTCATCTTAAATGTTTTGGAAAATCTTTGGCTTTACAGTGTTCACCCTGTTTTCCTTTTTGGCGTTTACCTTTCAGAACTTTCCGCAGCTGATTCACGGTGTGAGTTGGAGACGACATGGCTTCAAGTGGAGCAGAGGAAGATGATGATGGAGGTATTCCACTGGACATCGACGACGTGCACATGCTCCTGCAAGGTCAGCTTTTTCCTGCGCATTTATAGATGATGTGACGTTTGACGTACTGTAGTGAGGAAATACAAAAAGC
>JAPTYQ010000017.1:9159189-9170576 GCA_029814465.1 Ostorhinchus cyanosoma | reverse complement strand
CACTGTTTGAGAGCCATCATTGCATCCATCTTTATCTACGCTTGGCACAACTACAAAAACATGACCATAAAGAGACACCAACCACATTTGGTCATGCCAACTTCGTAGCATTTGCGAAGACGACAGGCCTGGCAGCTTTTACGGCGGTTCTTGTCTATAGTGCATTGATTGGTGGCTGGACATATGTAGTCATTGTGTCCTGGAACAAATGAGAAAGAAGAGAGGAACAATTATGAACAGAAACAGAGAAAAACATGAAAACAAAGTTCTGCCTCTACAAACACTACACTAGTGTACATAGTGACACTTCTTTGTGTCAAGTACATTTGAAGACATGAATTCCAACGAAATGGTCTGAAGCAAATAGATAAATCAGCAGGTGGCAATATGTTAAATGTGGCTACAATAAACAGAATAGAAGAAGAGCATTATTTTGCCACTTAAAATTGATTTTTTTTTTTACCATGAAACCAAGGAATAATTTAGTCGTATCACTACTATCAGTCATAGTACCAGCCATGTTGAACCAGTTTTATGAAAATATCAGTCATATTATCAGTCATGCACGTTAAACATATGCTGCATCACAACATATTGGGACAAATTGAGATTTCCTGTAACATTACATGCACTCACTTTTTCAAAAAAGTTTAAACCCACCTCATGCGAGCACAAAGGTTTGGCAAAATTGAGGAAGTTTTCAAAATTTTCATGAGCATTATTGAACTTTAAGTCAAGCACATAAAATACATTTATAGGAGTGTAGCTTGTGAAGCCAGTAGCTTGTGATTTTGGGTCGTCTTCATCAAGTCCACGTTTGGAGAAAAGCAGCAAAACCACACGAGCCCGCACGGTCATAGGTGAGCTAATGCTAAGAGCTAACTCACTGACTGAGCTGAAACTGGATGCTTTATCGTGCACTGTGTGAGAAAGTAATTTTACAGTCTTGTTAATGCAACCATTTAACCACAGGGGCATTTGAGATGTCTGCAGATCTGTCAACCTAAGCCCAACATGGCAGACATTAAAACCTTTTATTTCACTCGACACCTTATGTGAACCAACCCCAGTGGTTTTACACCTTTCAGACACTTCCACACGGGCTTCTTGACGGAGACGAGGTCCTCACCCCTTGGTCCGGAGGAATGTTTTCACAGTAAAGACAAATACGATAAAGTATATTTCTGTGCCTTACCTTGGATGCTCCTCTTGAAAAAAGCCTTACACCCTTCACACGACCAGACTCCATAGTGGTACCCTGAGGCATAGTCATGGCACACAGCGCAGTAGTGGAGGTCGGCCTTCCCACCTGACGACCCCACACCGTCCTCGCTCTCCTGGGATTGCCTCCTCAGACTCTTGCTGTTGGATAAAGCGTAGCATCAAAAAAAGAAATACTGAGCATGCAAAGTCTAAAAAAAGGTAAAGCAGGTAGTTTAGTCAGGAAAACACCCTGCTCCACTTCAGATTTCCACATTTCAGACACAGTCCTACCTGGTCATTAAGATACTGTCCCTTGGTGACAGCTCCACCCATGGACTCTGGATTGTCTGGCCTTGCTGGGGACGAGCCTGGGAGCGGTGCAGGGGTATGGGTGACCCCATGTGGCCATGGCTGGGCCAGAATAAAGGTGTGTTTAGAGACTGATGCACAGAGGAGCAGTCCGGTATCCCTGCACTCGCATAACTGAAGATGGTTGGACTGTAGAATGGTAAGGTGGTGAAGTCGTGGCTGAGGTCAGTGTAAGGAGAGGGGATGCAAATAGGCTGGCTGGTTTCGAGAGAGAGCGCGGAAGAGGAGGAGGAGCTGAGGATGGGGGAGAGGACACGACTGCCCACTCGACTGGAGTCCACCTCCTGGAGCTGCAGGAGGGGCTGATCCTTCTCTGGAGAGGCAGCAGCCATTACAACTGCACAAAGTCTCAGTAATTACAGATCAACTACATCATCAACAAATGACCCAAGGAACCTAAGATCCACTCATATTTACCTCCGGTGTTAAACTCACTGTGGTAAATTATCCACAATTACAAGAGACACAACTAACCGGAACCGAGCAACTGTAAAAACCAGCAGAGCCACCCACGCTTAGATTAATGCCACCTATGAGTTCACATGATGAATGACTGCCTCAAAATAAAACATGGACAGATTCAACAGGTACAGAGTGCAGAACCAGAGTCTTTTTATGGGAGAGAAGATGTTCAGGGGTCAGTCTCCATCCAGCCATGGGTGTCAGATCAGTGAAAGGCAGCAGATGGGACTCCGATCAGAGATACGCCGTGGACATTTTACCTGAATGACAGAAAAAGGCAACAGTGAAAAGTACATTGTGTACAACAACTTTAATAAAATGTAGACAGACAACTGTATTTTAACAACACTCAGAACAGTATACATTAATTTAAATTTGTAAAAGTGACTGTACAGGCATCTAGTTGAATGCCACATTTCACATTTTCCTGAGTTTTCCCTTTCCTTATTTGTTCCCAATTTCAGCTTAGTTTTAATTAGTTTTTAATGCAGAGCTTTTGGGTTTTCTGGTGCTTAGTTTGCTTAAGCTTTTATTAGTGTCAGTGTGTTTTAAGATTCATTACTCAAAATAATCCTGATGGCACTTTACCCTAACAGTCGCCGCCATGACACCAGGTGTAAACCATTTGTGCCAGTTTTATGTCAGAACATATTGGGTTGCCAGCTTAAAACACTGATTTCATTTCCATGCAAAATCCAAATGAAAACTAAAGATGTTTTCTCTAGAATTTTAGTTTTGAATACACGTTTTTCCTTTATTTTAAAGAAAGCTTTATTTTTACATTTGTCATTTAAAAACACTGGTTTACAGAAAGTTATCTTGATCTGTCCACATGATGAGAGATTTTATTTCTTTGAGTGGAGTAAAATGTAGAAACTAGGATCTGTAATGTATGGTATACAGATCAATACATACAAAAAATAAAGCCATCAAACTTTGGAACATCTGAGGACATGTTAAAGTTTACTCTTACGACATCAGATACAGCAAATCCCAGCGGAGTTAATCATTCTGGATGGCAGGGGTCTGTCTTTACTCAAAGCTGGTACATGCTCTCCGTAGCTTTGTGGTTTAAACTCATTTCTGGAGATCATTTTTTATTCCAAAAAAGAAAAAAGAAAAGCTCCATTAATCTTGTCGAATAACCAAGAGAAGCTTGCTCTGGCCGGCCAAAATACTCAGTAATCCGTAGGAGTAGCTGGAGTCTTGTGCTGTAAGCGTAAAATGAGCGCTGATGAAAACTGCCAGTAATTAAACTCACAAAGCCATAACTGACATTGCGGACCATTAATTATTGTGGATGCTGAACAACAAGCCAGAGTGAATTTTTCTTTTTCGATCTAGTTACTGTGCGACTGGAGAAATCACTCTTACAGCTGTGAAATCATTCTGAGAAATTGAGCCACCAATGCACGCTGAATATCTATTTATATCGGCAATAAACTACCAGTTGTCACCTGTCGACTGCTCTTTTACTGTATGTGCAAATAAAACACATTTATTATAAGCTTTCGTTTTACTAATGCTTACCAACTTTACCACAACAATTAACACCTGCTTTTCATTTCTGAGACTAGCAGATCCTTGAATAAAACTTCACACAGTCAGTAGGTCTAGTACACAACGCTTGTGCAACTATTAATATACTATCAATAACTATGTTATCCTTAATATCTATACCTTTTTTTAAGTAAACTTAAAACCTATCTTTTTGTTAAGCTTTTAGTTGAACTCTTACTTTTTAACATTGTTTTACTCTGTTGCTTTAATTTGATTTTTATGTGCAACAGCGGGACAGTGAAGTCTTTGGTGTAAAGCACTTTATGCTACATATATGTATGAAAAGTGCTACACAAATAAAGACTGATTTACTTTATTTTTCCAAGTTGATCCATTCTGTACAAATGACATCAGTTATATAACTACAAAAAGACAGATGTGTTCTCTGCTGCTCTTTTCAATGTCTATGTTCCCCCCGATCTACCAGCAACACAGAACACTTAAAACCAAGCCTGCTTGGAGAGATGACGACAAAAATAAAATAAAATTTAAAAAAAAAATCGCAAAGACCACTCTCAGCCTTTGAATGGGTTACATTTAAAGAGATTGAGGGTCATCAGGTTCACAACCATGTTCTAACCGAGTTCTTGGAGTCTGCAAATACATCTGTTGACATAATTTTCTGCTGTCGAATAATCATTTGTTTGGTTTTCCTAACAAATGTATTGCAAAGTTTTCAGGAAATTAGCAAAGGGGAAGTTTCCATCCACTACTGTGATGTCAAAAAGAACAACTGGTTCTTAACTGTTACAATTTCACACTTCACCACTTAGTTTGTCATAGAATAATAACATAAAAGCTAAAACTAACATCAAATTTTGTTCCCAGAACAAAAGCTTAATCGTATACAATACTTTCGAATACTTCCATGGTTCGAAGCATTTGTCCATGGTTCTGCAGCTTTTCTCCTGCAGTTTCTGTTTGTGTTAAAATCAAGTAATGTTACAGCTCCTCATTGGTCCATACAAGGAAGCACAAAAATAATCATCAAATCTATTCCCTACTACACTTATTTGCTTTTGTTCTTCAGGCTATACACCAAATTTACCAACAGCACTTCTGCATTTTGTTTGTCGTTGCCATTTTGCATTATTAGTATTCAAAAATAGCATCCTGGCAGGAAAACAAGATTTTTCAGTGCTCTCCAAAAACTCTGATCACTCTTCAGATCAGAGGATTTGCTCTTTGACCATTACGTCCCCTTTGTCCAAATAGTGAACTGAAGTCCTGTCCCTTTCAGTGTGCTCCATGCAACCCAACCTCAGAAATATAGATTTGTTCTAGTTCTGTGATAAACGGTTCAATAGACCGCATTTTCTCACTGCACATAATGCATGTTATTAACTCCGAAACAGCCACTGTTTTGGTACATTTTACCTCAAGAACAGGGTGAGAAAGTAGCAGAAAAGGGTAAAACGACATAACCTTCTGGTTGAATCTGCAGAAACATCCAAATAGAGTTTGACCAGATCATGGATAGAGAGTTCTGGTGATGCCACAGCCACAACTTTTTATTTCTGCATTTTCACAGTTTGATAGTTCAGTTTTAACACAACATGCAAAAAAACGAACATTGACAAACATATGTACAAATGATTGGATACTTTAGAGTGGATCAAAACATTATTTCTCTCCCCAGTGATTGCAATACATTATTTTTCCTAAATAAGGTCCCATGGAGCCTGAACAAAAGAGGCAGGGCTTTGCCTCTCTACTTGGTCACTCCTGGCTCAAAAAAGTCAACATGGCAACAGCCAAATCACAAAATACTGGCTTCACAATATCACTTCAGAAAGCAATAGACAGTGTCAAGGTTCCTCTGTCCACTACAGTCTGCAGTACTTTTCACATACAATGACAAATGTAGTTGAACACAGTGTCAACCACCGTGATGAAAACTGTGGAAAAATGGGCAGAGTGGTGGACCGCACAGAGGCAGCCTGCTCTCTCTGAAGATTAACAGCTCGTTCTAACTGATCATATGCTTAATGAAAACAGAATTATGGACATAAAATCAAATCATTTTTCATTTGTGCAATTAGATCTCCAAAAAATTTGCACACAGTTTATCCTCCGACTGCTCAATGGCTGTGGAAAAACTTTTGCCACATATCAAGGCTTTGTAAATAATTTTGTTCTGATAAATGAAGCCCTTTTCAGCTACAGTACAAGCAGGAGGAGGACAGGTTTATCGCTCCCATCTACAGGATCTTACCTGACTCGGAGATAAATGAAATGTCAAGGAGTTTGTTTTACTTGCTGAGGTTTAATTACTTTTGCGGACTAGCTCATCAGTGATGACAGATGAGGAACTGATAAACGGGACCACAGAAGCTGCAAATGCAACATAAACCATACCATCAAGATAATAAAAAAGAGAAATGGAACAACAAATTAATCAGACACTAGATTCATATTATGTCCAACAAGGACAGAGGATTAAAAAGATAAAGCAGCAGCAGAATGAGACATCTGGTCAAATCTTGGATTTTTCTCTTACGAGGTCTTCAGTGACCTTGTCTCCATATCAACTACACAGAATTCAACAGGAGATGAGTCATTTTCAAAGAAAGAGATTCTGCCTCTAATTACATTTGGGCTAAAACAGATGTGAATACGATTTTTTTTTTTTCCTTTCTTTGAAGCTTTGACCTGGCCTTCAAAGTTGCCTTTACACTGTTCCACTGTCCACCAGCTGGCAGCTTATAGTGTTGAGAAAACCTCCCAGATCTTCCACTGCTCACCCTGCCACCAGTGTCTACAGCTCATATACACAAAACCATCATCATTTGATAAAAATGACCTTTTAAGTACCAGGTTCAATGAATGAACACAGTGTACAGCACGGAGATAGTCAGGAAGAAGCTCCCCTCTAATAGACATCCACTGAATGTCTCGACCAAAAGTACAATTAATGTAATAAATATTACTCATACAAGATCGCTTCATATATAATCATCGATGTGCACACATGCACAAACACAACCTCATCTCCCCCAAATTATACAAAGCCAAAGCCAAATAAAGCAAAATGTGACAGAACTGTTCCTGGCCAGTAGCCACTAGTGCATGCCTTTTACACAAAAACTCAAGGCCGTGTCGTTTTCCCATCCTACAATCTCACTGCCTCCTCAGCATCAACCTCTGACTCCTTAATATCAGGCAGAAACTGATATGAAACAGCACTGCAAAAAAAAAAAGGAGCAGCGTATTACAAAGTACAGTGAGGGAGTGGCGGCTGAATGCCAGAGAAAACCTCACAGAGATGCTTCCAATGTTATTTAAAAAAAAAAAAAAAAAAAAATATGACAAATATTTACTCCATTTTTTTTTTTTTTTTTACTCTGAAGAAACAAATTTGAACCAAAAAAGGTGAAAGTAGTGGCAGAGTTTAGAATGTTTTGCCCCAAGCAAATAGCCTCTCTATTGACAAACAGAAAACATGAGAAACTAGAACTGCTGTGTATATTATGGAGCAACTTCATTTACATTTTCATGAATTTTGAGATGTACTGACTCTATAGTAACAGATATTGGGGGAAATATTTGACTTAAAAGTTGTCTTAATAAAGTGCACTGAAAAAACACTAGAAAGATGATGATATGACAGTTTTATTTTATTTAAATCGTTCACTGTCCTATCACACATTTTGCACAAAACACTTAATTCTAAGAAGAAAAGCATGTCATCACATAAACACAGAACTCTACCTCAATGACTGCAGTATTTTATTAAAACAAAGACCCAGTGCTACTTTTGTGACAGTTCCTAAATAAATTTTTCCCTTTATTTAACCTTTAAGTGATTTATCACCATTTATTCTAATATTAGACTGTGTATTTAGCATTTTTTTCCCAGTGAAAATCAAGTATTTTCCTATATTTAATTCACCAATCATGTAGATGTTCATAAAAGCTCAGATTAAAGTTGAGGGTTATTACATCAGAAACAGAGGAAACTAAAGAAAAAGTGACTTTCAGCAAAGATATCAATAACTGAACATAAAAACTAGCGTCTCCATCCACTGTTATTTGTGAAACTACATGCATTTTATTGGTGAATTAATGTTGCAGAAGATGACAGTGTTTCCACGTTAACTACGGGGCCACTGAACGGCCAAATGGATCATATCTGATGACCATGAAAAAATAAACTGCATCATTTATTATTTCAACATATTGATAAGATAAGTAGTCCAGAAGTTATTAAACAGTTTAGATTAGCAGAGGATTTTGGGTGGCAGAGGCTGTTTGGATCTTTGAAGGTTCATTTGTTTGGAAATTTTCAGAAGACAAGCATATATACAGTATATTACTGCTTACTTTAAGGGAAAAGACTGAATTGCTTCAAAATAACCCATGTCATTTGGCATATCCATATTGAGTTTAAAAAGCTTAATTGCCCTGAGTGAAAAAAAAGAAAAATGAGGTACAGGCAAAAATGTATCATGAATGTAAGAGCTCAGATCCATCCCCAGTGTTCCAGAGCAGCTGGCTGATAGGAGCCCCATGTTTACACAGTGATAAGTGGTTTTTGAAGTAGGCCATCATTCTCATCTGGTTTGTTTAAGTTTCAAAGCCTGATTCTCAAACTACGTTAGAGAACCAAAAAAAGAAAATCATTAGAAACCTGTCACTGATGCAGCTGAGGATTCTTTTGTTTGCTGGTGCTGAACCAATATGTAGATATGTGCAGAGGCAGAGCATGCAGCACAGATTTACAGGAGGAAAAAAAGGAGGGGATTTGAATGAAGACAAAAATTAAGTGTCAATTATAAAGACTGAGATGCATTTATAGTCCCAGGTGGACTCACAGAGGTCAGCTTCCATTTACAGGCTGCTTGTAATCTGTCATAAATCATGAGATGAGGCTCCTATAAAATAATGTAAACCAGTTTCCTGTTGGACTTTATTCTGTGACCTGTTCACATGGACAGTCCAGTCTAGTCTGATGTCTGACACTCGGTTTACCCATAGGCCTCCCACTTGTTGCTTTTGCCGTGTTTCGCCTCAGTCCTGGACCGGTTTGGCCTGTTACTGCCCAGTCCGGGTCTAATGTCCCCTCCGGCTGCACGTCGCCCGCTGACGCGCAAACACGCACGTAAATAAGTTGTACAATTTAGAAACATGAAAATATCCCTACCTTTACCACCGGCGGCTACAGAGAAAGTTTAGTCGGACAGTTTGAGGTCCCGTTCCGATGTCATGAGGGGGAAAGCGTCGTGGGAAAGAGACGTGGGAGGTTGTGCGTCGTGCGCACGAGCCGAGCGCAGGACGAGTTCAGCGCCACTCGGACGCAGCTGTGGATCTCAGCTCGGATCTTTGCGGCCAGCTGCGTTTAGGGAAACGGCGTTAAATACGACATGATAAGGAACACGACTTCCTACTAGCACCTTCAAAATAAAACCGTCTGGTTCGCATAGTGTCCAAATGAGCGGGTGCGTCCTTGGAGAGGTAGGAACACAGTTATTAACAATGAAAAGGAAATCCGTTTGTTTGTAATAAATCCTTTACAAACGTTTCCTCTGTCAGTATCTACCAGGGGTCTTTTATTTCATGATGATATTTTATTATTTCTAGTTCAGTAATTCATGAAAATACAACAAAAAATAAAGCTGTAATAGGACTACTGAACTCTAAACCTTAAACCCTTATTTTATTGCAATTGAATTTTCTCTCTAAATCAAACCTTTCTTCAGTGATTTATCAACGTTTCCTCTGCATGTTGCATTTTTCAATGAAAATCAAGTTTTTTTTATATTTAATTTGCGGATCATGTAGGTGACATGAAATAAAAACTAAGAATATAAAACTTCTTATATCTGAACAGAGAAAACTGAAGAACGGGTGACTTTTTGACCAAAATACATCATTAACTGAACATAAAAACAAGCATATACCTGGACAACCACTGTCATTTGTTAAACTACATGGGTTTTCTTGGTGAATCAATGTTGCAGAAGACGCCCGTTTCCATGTTCACTATGGAGCCTCTGAATGTCCACGTGGGTCAAATCTGACGACCACGAAAAGTGGAGTAACTCAATATTAAAATCTATTTATTTGATTAGTAGTTATTAAACACTTTAGATCAGTGGATGCTTTTGATTAATGATGGTTGTTTAAGTCTTTGGGGGTTAAAGACCATTAACCTGATATGTTAGAATATAAAATGCAGCATTTTGAGGGGACATTTTTAATTTCTTTGCAAGTAGGCTTTTTTATTTTTTTAAACAAATTTTGGTCTCTCACACTCACATTTCCTTTTTTGTTGTTATTTACTGATATTACACATATATAGTGTGTAGTTTACATAAAGAAAGTCATATGAAATCATGTCTTATCTTGGAAATGTCAAAATAATGAATCACACTGAATAAAAGGGCATTTAAGAAATTGGTTCTGTGTGGTTCATGGAACTTAAAAATCTAAAAATAAAATTTGTCAGGACAAGATGAGATTTATCCCAAAGTAAATTATAGTACCAGAGGTGCATACAAAACACAAGAGTACAAAATGTGCAAAGTGCCACAGCAGGATATATAAACAAATAACAATAATAATATTAATAATAATAATAAATGAAATAACCATACAACAAGAAACAAGATAAGTCACAAGATTTAGAAAAAAATAGGAAAATTGCTGGATTACATTGCACTACTTGTCTTTTTGTTTCATTTTTTTCTAATGTTGCTTTAATGTATTCTACGTTGTTACAACATTGTACATTTGCATATTTGTATTTGAGTTTGTAAACTGTGCTTTTACTTATTTTAATTGTTTTTGTTCATTTTTTCTTTGCGCTTCCATAAAACGCTCCGGACTGCTGGTGGGTATGAATGGGCAAGATAAATAAATTTGCCCTGCAATGTGAATATATCTTTTTCTACACATTTCAGAAACTAACATTGAATTAGAGCTCAAATAGAGGAGGACAAGGCATAAACTAATGGAATAATGAACTGAAACCAACCCAAGCATGATGCAAAATTTTAACATTTATAAAAATATGAAAATATCCTGACAGCATTGTTTTACGCAATTTCTTATTTCTTTTCAGTTTTAAGTATTACCTACATAATGCTCTAACAGTGTAATAAACATTTTCAATAAAATATTTACGATTTTGTAACATCACTCTCAGATCTCATAAAACATACATAACTTGGACAACTTAATGCTTTTATTCTGAAGGAACATAAAGGTAGTTTTTTGCTTTACTAAGTGAACTTGACTGAGGTAGAGTGGACCACAGACGTCAGAGTAAACCACACCTTTTTTCGCCCAGAACAAATCAATCAAACACTTAATTACAATAATTCAGGGAATTTAACTGTTCAAGGCCAGAGCATTAAGAAACAAATACAGATTACAGCTACCGATAATAGAGTCATTCAGTGGATAATGTCTTCCTTTAATCAATTTTAACTGAGTTTTATGAACAGTAAAAATATATTTGTTAGTCAAGTATGGTTGGAAATATTTAGAAAATAACAGAAATGTGCAAAAGTCTCACACCACATTTACTTTTGTTATGGGCGGGCATGGCTCAGGAGGTAGAGTGGGTCATCCAATAATGGTTCGAATCCCAGTCTGTCTGTGTCCTTGGGCAAGACACTTCAGCCTCCAGTGCCACTCACACTGGTGTATGAATGTTTGGTGGTGGGCTGTGGGCACAAATTGGCAGCGACGCTTCCGTCAGCCTGCCCCAGGGCAGCTGTGGCTACAGATGTAGTTTACCGCCACCAGAGGGAGAATGTGAGAGCGAATGAATAATGGATCAATAATGT